>CAUZXS010004141.1:112500-140000 GCA_963585895.1 Sepioteuthis lessoniana
TTCATTTATCAAATTTGTAAACAAATAATTTGTAGGTAAGATTTTAAACAAGCTAGAGCTCAAATGAATGGTTTCGAGTACTAATACAAATAATTCTACTTTACATTATTCGTTTGTTTGCACACAGTTAAATAGTTTCAAGTATTCCTCTCTGATACAAATAATTCTATTTAGTATTAATCTTTAGTTTGGACACAGTTGAATGGTTTCAAGTATAGCTATATAACACTCGATAATAAACGGAGAAAAATTGGAAAAATGGTAGAATGTAACTATTTAATAGAATCTAAAGGTATGAAAAAAACTAAGAAAATACGGGAAATTAAATTAACAGGTATCACTATATAGATATTTTCTCCAGAAAATAACTTTCATAAAATTAACTTATTTTCATATCGTATGCGGTAGAAAAGTTAATTTATTTTTCTCGACCTTTCTTTATGATATATATATTTCCAAGAGTCAATTGAAAAGTTCATTGGCTGAACTGGGAGCAAGGTCTGGATTATAGGCAGGGTGAGGAACTGTCTTGATGCCCATCTTGGTATATAGTCTGTGATAAGGAAATGCCACTGGTCCGATTTGAAGAGTGCTGGCCTCTTCCGACGGAATCTTTTCCTGAACTCCCTTAAAACCTCAACATAGTAACCCTAACCTTTGGCTAATTAACTGTGGTATATTCACTTCCTTACTCCTCCTACACCTCTCATCATTCCTCACAGACTCCCTGCCTTCCTTGAATCTCTTATGCCACTCAAAAACTGATGCTCGATTCATGCAAGATAGTCAAAAAGCAGTGTGAAGCATTCAATACGTTTCAGTGGCGTTTTTTCCAAGTTTAAAACCGAATTTTATTGCATATTGATCTTCTAAAGTGTCCTCACATCCAGATTGCAATTTTGAAAATCACCAGCTGTGACAATCAGGTTTTAGTAGGATATATTCACATTGCTGCTGTAACTGTTCATTTGAAGCTGAAATCATAAAAATTGGTCAGTTATCTCATAAGATGTATAGCAATAACATAGTGAATTTTCAAGAGTCTATACCAATTCTAAATGCCCGTAAAAAAAGTCTGGAAACTTATTGAAGGCACCACGTATATATATACACACACACAACATTTTATATATATATATATATATATATATATATATATATATATATATATATATATATGTGTGTGTGTGTGTGTGTATGTGTCTTTCTTTTCGAACACGCATCGTAATCTATCTATTTCCGTCTCTATGTATACAAAAATTATCAACGTGTCTAACTTCACGCTCCTATTCAATTGATGTGATGTTTTTTTCGTTTTTTTTTTAAATTTATTATTTATCTGTTATTTTCCTTATTCCTACGTGTTTTTTTTTTCTTTACCTCAGCGATTATCAGTTACGGCTACTTGTTAGATATCTGAACGTTTTCAATTATTCCTTCCGTAAAGCCATTATTCTTCTCGTCTTTAGACGTTTCCTCTTGCTGATTGCGTGGATAGGTAGTTAGCGAAGACTAAGACACACATATTCCTTTGTGTATATATATCAAATACAGGAATTACAGATGACAGATTGCCCAGTCAGCTGGGGCTATAGAATACACCGACTGCACCTCAACAAAGGGGTAAGACTTCCCTCAATGAGTGTCCTGCATATGACACTAAACAATCTGATGGTGAGGTTTCAGTAATGCTGGGGCTTTGGGGAATGCAGAGCACCCCTTCAATGCCATTGCTCCCAGGTCCACTCTGGCACGGCGTAGCAACAACTGATTGGGCTCTATGTATGGGTTAAATAGAACTAATACTTATGCTAAACTGAATAGTTTAACTAAACTGAATAGTTTATGGTAAACAGAATTGTTTGAAATGGAACTGTTTTGGCAATGAAACTACTTACACTAAACTGAATTAATATATAACTGTTTTGACATTAACTGTGTGTAAACAAAATATGTACTTATACAAAACTGAATTAGCTGAATTAGAACTGTTTGAATTAACTGAATGGCTTGAAATAGAAATGTTTTTTACAATTAAAATGCGTTCCTATGCTAAACGGAATAGTCTGAAATAGAACTGATTATTTGTATGAAAATGGATTTGGTGTTTTAACCTGTACAGGATGATATGCTATAAAACTCACACTAACCAACCAACCAACCAGCCAGACGACAGAAGACTGATATCGAAATAAGAAAGGCAAAATTTGTCCCCTCCTCTCAGTAACTAATTTTCAAACTCCAGTACGTAGATTAAGAGAATTGTAATTGTACAATAACGTATGATGTGAGTACCGCCTAGTGAAGAGGGATTATCAAGATGGTCTTGCATATCACAAGTTACATAATCGCAGGTGATCAAAGTAGATTGACCTAGTTGTGTCAGACTAAGTTCAGCTTAGTAAAATGTCTATATTGGCACGATGGCTAGTCTAGGAGAAGGAAAACTTTGAATTCAAACCTGTTAAACTCCGCTTAAAAATTGACCTTGTATCATATCTTGCCCGAGCGGAGGGGTTGGTAAATATGGTAATTCTTTTCAATATTAATCTTTTGTTTGCACACGGTAGAGTAGTTACAAGTATTACTTTTTAAATCTGTTAATTCTGTTCAATACTACTCATTTGTTTGCACATAGTTAAATGGCTCCAAGTATTACTATGTATCTCTAACAATTCAATTAAAAACCACTCATTTATTTATACACGGATAAAGAAACAGTTATATTTCTAACAATTCAATTTAACATAAGTCATTTGTTTGCTCACAGTTTAAATGTCAAACAGTTCTATTCGACCAATAGTGTAAACCCTATCAGGTGCTATCTCACTAGGCTAGGGCGGATTTGTGAGCGATGGAAATGACTGGCCTTTGAAGACAATGCCAATACCGTTCAAGGGACCGAAGCAAAAGAGGATGGGTGTTTATTTTGGTGATTGTATTGTCTTCCTACGCTACTGTCAACAGGAGAAAATGAGAAGAAAAGATTGGATATACGGATTTCCGAAGGGTTCTTTGAATGTGAAATGAAAGACAAACAGCTTCACTCACGATTTGAACCCGCCACTCCGATTCCATTTTTAACGAAAATAACCGTTACGCTTCTTATTTGGATTCTCGATTGAACCTTGTCACTGTTCCCAAATCCTCCAAAACACGAAGTCTTCCAAAAGATACGCCCTTCATCTTCCTTGCTGAAGCGGAAAAGCGAATGTTATGAAATTAATGAAATCGGAACGTTGACTTATGTTTCGTTATCAGAAAAATGATAAAAACGGGTTGGCCCGGCTCGTAAACAAATTCGGAGTTTTTGGCAAGTTTAAGCTTTATTGACCTTCGTTAAATCCTCGATATCTTTTTTATGAGATGCACTCCTCGAAGTTTTATCATTCACAGCGACCAGCAGCACGCAAAACGCATGCGCAGATTTAAGAACATAAAAAGTCTTACACTCGTTTCTGCTTATAATTAATGTAAACATCAAATACACTTAGCTAAAAAGCGCATAATTGAAATTTGATATAAAATTAGTTATCCACAACACATACACATTATATATATATATATATAGAGAGAGAGAGAGAGATGCATGCATATATGTATATATATATATATATTCACACTTATATATGCGTATATATATATATATACACACACACTTTCATATATGCGTATACATACATTCATATATATATATATATATATATATATATATATGCATATACATATATATATGCGTATACATCATTCATATATATATATATATACATATATATATGCATGTACATATATATATGCGTATACATCATTCATATATATATATATATATATATATACACACACATTCATATATGCGTATACATCATTCATATAAATATATATATATGTCATATATGCGTATACACACACACACACACACACACATATACATATTCATATATTCATATACATAGATTCATATACATAGATTCATATATGCATATACATACATTCATATATGCATATACAAATATATGTATGTATGTAGGATTCAAGTATCCATTTTAAATGAATAATTTCGCGTTTGCAGTTAATTTCTATCAGGTGTTGTCAAATGTACAGCAAACAGTTACCCACCGTGAGGATTCTGTACTTTTTGGCATTTTCGCCAGAAGCCCCAATACGAAGATCTTATAGAGTTTGGGTGTCAGTATGAAAAGAGTTCATAATATTCGAAAAGTATGGGATAATTCTAAAGTGATAAGAAAGCTACAGCAGCTGGGAAGCCTCACTTTGATCATTCTGATTTGAACTTTCCAATTTTTTGGTGAGATACAGGCCATGATTGACAGCGATTCTTGCAAGTTAACCAGGTCACGGACAAGGGAGTGTCAAAGTTTCTTATCAGGCAAGTAGTGCACGAAGGTATTACGCATTTCTCAGACAAGATGAGAAAAGGACATTTTTTATAAGAGGCTATATAGTACAAAAGAAAAAAAAAAAAAGCACTGCGAAGTTTAAAAAAACCCCAAAACAACTTAACTGTTAGCTCCAGACGAACATGATTTATGTACTTATTTTTTTTTAAGTAGAGGAACATGATTTAGTTTTTCTCAGATGAGAAAATTTTCTACCAGGACCAGATGATTTGGTTGGTTGGTTGCTTGGGTTTTATGGCATATCAACCTTTGTAGGTTATTTAACGCTAAATCCATTTTTATACAAATAATTTCTTTTTGAAACAATTCAGTTTAGCATGAGTTCACAGTTTAATTATCAAAAACATTTCTATTTCAACCTATTCAGTTTATTTAAACAATTCTTATTCAGGTAATTCAGTTTAGTCTTCACAAGATGTACCGATAGAAAAGAAAACCATCCACTCAGTCCACATTATGGTAGTTTAGTTGGTCAGTTGCGATGGTGACGGTATGCTTCCATTCAACATCTAAATTGGCCTTATACTCAATATAAAGACTTGCCTGGAGGAAGGTGTATTCTGGATCGAGAGGACAGCTGTTGACTGACTTCACCTCTGAAACAGGACTCGACACAATGCCACACAAGAAGAATGATACAGTGAAGACTGCAAGAAAATTTTAACGCCAACATCACATCTAACATCTGGCCACCAAACTACCCAGATTGCAACTTCGTTGATTATTATGTGAAAAGAAGGCAAGGGTCAAGGCAACATTTTTCATATTAAACCAGGTGACAGCCGGAATTACAGCAGAAGGATTTTCGGTCGTCTGGAGGCTGTTGTTGATGCTAAAGGTAATTTCTTTGAATTAATTTAATCTGCAGTATTTCAAGATATTTTCGTGTAATTTGAGTAAATATGTCTGTTCAAGTCAGATAGTGACTTACATTTTTGCGTAATTTAAATGAAGATTTTCCTACTGCAACACACTCACGCACACATATATATATAATTAAAAAAAAAAAAACAATATTCGGTCACATTAGGATAATAAATTTATTTCCATCCTATTAAGAGCATTAATATGAATTAAAGATCAAATATAATTTTTAACACGACTTCATCAGATCCAATAAGAAAATCTCGTTTTCTTATGGGATCTGAAGAAGTCCTCTTAAAAATTATTTTAGAGTCTTTAATTCATATCAATGCTCTTAACAAGATGGAAATAAATTTATTTTCCTAATGTGACTGATTATTATTTTTTAAAAATATTATTTGCTCTGTGAATTTATTTACATTGAGCTCTTTATCAGGAATATTTAAATATTCGAAATTTGAATAATTTATTTGTTCTGGCGGAATGGTTTCCTACTCCAGATTTACTGGATTGAAGAATACCTTTTATATATATATATATATATATATATGATCGATGGTTTGGTTTGTTTGGGTTTTATGAAATATCAACCGTTGTAGTTTAAATGATACAAACTACTGTTTATACATATCTGTTAAATAAATAGAGTATTTATCAACACATTTTGTAGATAACATTATTAAACGACCCTAAGCTGTTTTTTTTTAAATTTTTTTCCACTCAGTTGAATGTTTTCAAATATTGCAATATAATAGTCACAATTTAACATCAGTCATTTACATACAATTCTTTCTGACTCTGAAATAGGACACTATCATTTGCTACCACTCCAGGCTAGAGTGAATCTGGGAGTAATGCCAATGAAGGGATTTTCCACATTCCCCAAATCTCCAAGGCTAGAGCCTAACCATCTGGTGGTTTAATGTTATATCTAGGACACTCTTGGTGGGGGGAGTTCTTAGCCACTGCTGAGATGCAGTTAGTGTTTCTTATATTTCTAGTGGACTGGGGTGGTTAGTTGGTTATTTTTTTAATGCCAAATCCTGTTTTTATTTTATATATATATATATATATATATATATATATATATATATATATATATATATTGTCATCCACAGACAGACTGTTTCGTTCTATCAGAACTCTTCGGTGTGGCTAGACACGTAGGAAGCTCGAAGCCGGGATGGAAACCCATCCAAATTTACGTTAGACTAAGTCTCAGACCGTTCGGCCAACAAGCATACCACGTTTGGCTAAGGGAATTGTTAAGGTATTTATCTAGCAACAGTAGCGTCCGTTTGTTTACATTTTTATACCCTATCGGCTACCAGAGTGCTCAATTCTTTCGAAGAGATTTGCATTATGCGGGCGGCGGCCGAAAATTCTTTCACTAGAGTGCTCAACCCCCATTGGGGAGCGTATATATATACTATAGGTGTACTTTAATGGAATTATCAAATTTGAGTGCTCAGTGTAAAGTTTATAATATATGTAAACACATATAAGTAAGCTTATACAGAGCAAAATATCATTGAGATACAAGAAAATCAATAAGTATATTCCATTATAAATTTATTTCACCCGTTTATCGGGATCTTCGGATGGGATTTGAAAAATTCTCGTCTTCTAACAGTTAACTTTGGGGAATATTTTTATCTGACTATTTTAATTTAGATATTTATAAGAATCAAATTCGTTATATATCTTTGTTAAGAGGATCCACCAACGCGCAAAAACATTCATTATTTGCAATGAGTGATTTTCTTTTATCTTTATTTTCGTCCGGTTTTTGTAAAGATCTCTTTTTATTTTATCTTTATTTCGTCATCACTAGATATATTTTTGGTTTCAAAGTTTTAATTAATCTTTGTAATTTTTAATTGCAAATTTATTTGGAAAAATTTAGTAATATACCTACTCAATATTTCTTTGCCCAGTCGGCTGAGGCTGTAGAATATACCGACTGCACCTCTGCAGAGGGGTAAGACCACCCCCATGAGTGTCCTGGATATGACACTAAACAATTTGATGGTGCGGTTCCAGTGATGCTGGATCTTTGGGGAATTCTGTGGACCTCTTCATTGCCATTGCTCCGAGGTTCACTCTGGCCCGGCGTCGTAGCACCTGATAAGGCCCTATCTGTGGGTTAAATAGAACAAACTGCATACTTATGCAAAACTGAATTGTTTCTATCAGAACTGTTTGACTAAACTGAAAAGCTTGAAATAGAAATGTTTTTGACAATTAAACTGTACATACATTTAAATTGCGTGCTTATGCTAAACTGATTTGTTTGAAATATAACTGATTAATTGTATAAAAATGGATTAGGCGTTAAATTACCTACAAAGGTTGATATGCCATAAAATCCATACAACCAACAAACCCTCAATATTTCTTTCCGTTTTTTTTTTGTAAATAATTTTATCGGATTCTACGAATTATTTAACTTTTAATACTTCAATCTTTTTTTGTTTAGATTTTAGAAAATTAACAGATGGTATTGGGTGTTTAATCCATCGATTCTTCTCAGTTTCTGTTAGTATTATTGATGAAATGTTTTGGGAATTTTTTAATATTTGTTTTTTATAAATAAATTAAATAAATCTAAAAAACAAAAAACAAAAACAAAAAAACAAATAAACAAAAAAAAAAACAAGAACAAAAAAAAAACAAAAACAAAAAACCATAGATAATAGGCTACAGGCTGCAGAAGCAAAATTAGGAATATTCTAGTATAATAATATACGACTCTAGTAAATCGCAACATTAGTTACTCCACCCCCCCAAAAAAACCCCAACAAAATAGGAAGATAGACCCAAAACAGTAAATTTAGTCAATATGTCCACCATTTTTTCAATTATTGTATCATCATATCTTTAAAATGATATGCATACCTTCAAAATAAATTTTTCAGTCATTTTATTCCATTCCTCCTCTTTAGCAGTCTTAAGCAAACCAATATTTGGATGGGAAGTTGTATTTGTTTTATTTTCTAAAACGCCCCCATATTGCGTAATCAAGAGACTTAAGGTCTAGGCTTGAATCTTGTTTAATTACTGTCCCCATCGTTTTCTCGTTGACTTTCAGTGCATTAGCGTGCTTTTTTATTGACATTTTGGGATCCTTCTTAATCGCCGTAGTAGGAACATTTAAAAAGACTTCTTTTCGTTTTTGTTCAATCCTCCTCACCCTTTTTTTCTTAAAAAGCTCTTTTTTTTATTTGTATACGGTAGACAAAGAAATTTGAGCTTGGTTTCGGCGTTAAGCACATCATAGATCCTTTGTCATTGCTTTCCTTGTTCACACATATTGGGCCGAATTTTGACTTAAAAGTACTTGAATAATAGAGCTAATCATGAAAATTTAGATTTATAGCATTTTTTTTTCCAAAAATTGGACGAATAAGACTAAAAAAAAAAGACGTTTTAAAAATTATTCGATATTTTGTTTCCACACCCTGTAGGTATGTGAAAATGTGTATATGTGTGTGATGATCACGTGCCTGAGGAACGAAAATTCTGAAATACCACTTTTTTAAAAATTCCAAAGTGGAAAAAGAAATTAAAACGTTTTTGACGTCATATCAAGCGAGCAGAAACTTAGTAGTAATTCAAAATTTGGGAAGACTATCCCCTTGGGTAAAAATTATAATGAATCAGTTATAAAAGGCACACTAAGTCGAGGGGGTGAAATTAATTATTAAAATCCAGATTAGGAGAAAATTGATATTTTCTCAGATGAGAGAAATACATATAAACCAGAGATTTCGTCCCTTGCCAAACCACCTAACAGACACCATGATACTCTGAGTTTTGACCTTTTACCAGACTTCCCTGCATATAGAAAAGTGAAAAGAACTATGATAATATGACACTTTGAAAGAAACAAAGAAAGCCTGAAATAGTATAATACTTCGAGAACCAGACTGCCCTAGATATAGAAATTAAAAAAGAATCTGAATTAATACGATACTCTGAGATGCCCTTGTACCAGACTTGCGAAAATGAAGAAGTGAGGAGAAAATAGCATAATACGTTACTTGAAATCACCTTGTACCAGACTATTTCAGAAGCTGAGAGCTAAAGATTGAAAAAAATAACTACCATTTGAGATTGCCTTTTGCCAGACTCTAGAAATTGATAATAGAAAAGCCTAAAACTTAAACAATAAATTGAGAGACCTTGTGCCTGACTTTGGATGCCGAAAAATTGACTGACAGTTTATTTGTGAACAGGGTCTCCGACTATAAATTTCCAACCTCAGAGATGAGTGAATATATGTATCATTTTTAAAGACACATTTTTAACTGCAAAGCCGTGTTTTATTCTCTGTTTGTTGGCCTTGACTCTTAACTTACTTAATTGTGTGGTTTCATCCATCCATTCATCAATTGGCGACTCCGATTAGCGATGAATCTGCTATCTGGATCCAAAACACAACGTGGGTAAATAAGCAGATCGATCGTGTCATTCGATGATATTACCAGCTAAGTGGAACGGTCAGCGGACTGAATGCGATGTGACTCCAGAATTTGGGGGAGGCTAGCGTACTGCAACAAACAGATACACATGTATATATATATATATATAAGAATGTATGATCCGAGGAAAATAGTCTAGGGTTTAGACTGCTAAGTTGTAATCCAAGATGAATATCCAGTTGAACGCTCATTGTCAACGGCTATCGAATATATAATTTCAGATTAAAAATCTATAGAAACTCATTTGCATAGCGAAAACATTTTAAAAAAATATATTTAACGGAAAAAATTCAATTCAATAGTTCCATTATAAATTTATTTCAGGTCTAATGACCCTCGTCAGAATGAGTTTAATACATTTGTGCTTAGAATATGATGTAGATATCTCTACCTTGTTTCCGGCTAAAAAAGAAAAAAAAAAATTTTTTTCGTGTAAAATATCTTCATATTATTATATGCAAGTATTCCCTTTTTTATTTTAAAGAACTCCTTACCTCTAATTCAAATTAGTATTTGATTTTATTTTAACTGGTGAATAGCGGAGGGTGTTCCTTATGAGTTAAGATTTAGATTAAAAACAAAACAAAACAAGCAATAAGTAAAATAAAGATAACGTCTGATTTCTAATTTTCTATGAAATTAATATTAGTATTAAATATACAATAATATCGTCCATATATTCTAGATACTTATTATTAATATAATTAAATCTCTATTTAAGAGACATATCGAACTAACTTTTTCTTATTTTTGATTGAAAGATATATTTTTTCCGTTTTTTTTTTCTTATTTAAGTTAACCGTGATGAGTTATGGATTCATATTATCATCGATATATTGGATTCAATATACGGAGGTTATCGTCGTAGGAAATGGACACGGCGACACGAGTTCAAATCCTGGACCAGGCTAATTGCATTTCACATAGCACTAATACCCTTGGGAAAGGTATGAATCCAATTATTCTCCCTCCAGCTATGGGTAAAATAGTAGGACAGCTATGGGTAAAATAGTAGGACAGACTAGGTTTTTTTAGCCTTGGTGAGGTAACTAGTCTAGGAGAAGGAAAACTGAATTTAAACTCTGCTTAAAAAATGACCTTGTGTCATATCCTGCCCGAGCAGAGGGGTTGGTAAATATGGATATATTGGATTCAATAATCTAAAAAAACTTAATTTTATTGTTTTAAATTCAAATAGCAATCTCAAGTATAAATTTATTTGGGTAACAACATGTTTATTCACTGATCTTCAGACGGTGTTGTGCATAGGATAGTTATGTATATTTACGTAAATTATGTACACGGATATATACATTATTGTATAAACACACACACACACACACCTATATATATATATATATATATATACAGAAATATACACTCATATATATGTAAAGTAAGTAAGTAAAGTTAGCGACCATAGTCGAGGGTGACCCGAAGGCTCCCTTTTCGATAGCTACTACACCAAGGTGTAGGGGAGGGCGCTACTCCATTCCCTGGATTGCTCCACTTTACCCTTGAACCGTACCTTATAATGCTGAGTGTTAAGCAAGGTGGTATCAAGTTCCATATATGTATTTACATAGAAATATATGTATATATACACACATGAACACATATAGGTACTACACATATACATATGGATACGCATACATATAAAAATGTAAACACATATATCTTTAAATACATACACATACATATATACTCATGCACACATGCATTTATATTTTCATTTGTACGAGAGCCGCTCCAAATTTTCTTATCTTCTTTCAGAAAAAAGAACCCTGCAGGTTTTTTCTATGCTGTAAAAGACAAGCGACGAGAGCAAAACCTAGGTGAGGCTTTGAATGTTTTGAAAGACGCCAACAATCAATATATATATATATAAAGTAAAGTTAGCGACCATAGTCGAGGGTGACTCGAAGGCTCCCTTTTCGATAGCTACTACACCAAGGTGTAGGGGAGGGCGCTACTCCATTCCCAGGATTGCTCCACTTTACCCTTGAACCGTACCTTATAATGCTGAGTGTTAAGCAAGGTGGTATCAAGTACCATTTTTAAAGTCTTTGGTATGACTCGACCTGGGATTGAACCCAGGTCTCCCGGGCCATTGGCGAACACTCTAACCGCTGGGCCTTCGAAATAGAAACAGATCAGGTATAAAACCGACCCATTTCCTCCGACAATTACCGTAACGCTACCTATATCCATTTTTATTTGTAGTTTTTACACGTCTAAGCTGTTCTTTTTAAAATCTGATTCAATAGTTTGGTTCGTCTTGGTTTGGTTTATGGCCTATCAACTATTGTAGGTTATTTAATACCAAATCGATTTTTATTGATTCTAATGAAATAAGAGGTAAAAGAAAATGCTTACAGCACCTGGTATTCCCAGGCGGTCACCCATTTCAAACAATTCAGTTTAACATAAGTACAATGTTTAGATCTATTTGACCCATACATTGGCCCAATCAGGTGCCACCACTTCGGACCAGAGTGGACCTGGGATTGATGGCAATAAAGGACTATTCCGCATTTGATATTTACCCAACCCCTCCGCTCGGGCAGGATATGATACAAGGTCAAATTTTTTAAGCGAAGTTTAACAGGTTTGAATTCAGAGTTTTCCTTCTCCTAGACTAGTTGCCTCACCAAGGCTGAAGAACCTAGTCTGCCTTACTATTTACCCATAGCTGGAGGGAGAATAATTGGATTCATACCTTTCCCAAGGGTATTAGTGCTCTGTGAAATGCAACCAACCTCGTCCAGGATCTGAACTCGTGTCGCCGTGTCCATTTCTTACGACGATAACCATTATACCACGGGCACCTCCAAAGGATTATTCCGCATTTCCCCAAAGCTGCAGCATTGCTGGATCTTTACCATCTCAGATTATTTAGTCTCATATCCAGGACACTCCTTGGGGGAATCTTATCCCTCGACAGAGACACCTTATCTATATTTCAAATTGCTATTTGTTTTTTTTTGTTTTTTGCTTTTAACTGGTGAATAGCAGAGGGTGTTCCTTATGAGTTGAGATTTAGCTTAAAAACAAAACAAAACAAACAAACAATTAGAAAAATAAAGATAACCTCAGCCAACTGGGCCATCTAATTAGATAGTGAAGTTGGACCAATATTTGAAATTTATATGTACTTGAAACCGCTCTGAAATTCGATAGAAGGTTAAGACACTCTCTTCACTGACTTTCAGGAGTATAACCCTAAGCTGCATCTGATGGTGAAGCTCCAGTACTGGAGCTTCGGGAATATAGATTAATCCATCATTGTCATTAGTCCCTGGTCTCCTCTGACTCGGAGTTGTAGTACCTGTTGGGGTCCTATCTGTTGGTCAACTAGAACTGTCCAATCATTTGCTAAGGATTATTATCATTATTTTTGAAACCATACTGCTGTGAGCAAATTATTTTTATTAGATTTGAATACTTGATAAATAGGATTGGAAGTAGGGACGAACTCATAAGTGACGTACACCTATGGACCCCCCTCACATGGACGAGCAAAGGCAGGACGACCAGCCAGAACCTACATACAACAGCTCTGTGTCGATACAGGATGTAGCCTTAAAGACCTACTGGAAGCTAGTGTGCAAAGAAGGGTAGCCGAAGAGGGTCAAGGAGATCCGTGCTGATAGCGTGACATGATGATGATGATGATGATGATTGTAATATTGCAATACTTGAAACGATTTAATGGCATGCGAACAAATGGTTTATATCAAAGACAATTATTAGTGTTAGATAGGAATACTTAAAACCATTTAATGGTATGTGAACAAATGATTAATATCAAAAAGTTATTTATAATAGGTAGGAATACTTGAAACCATTTAATGACATGCGAACAAATGATTAACATAAAAAAAATTATTAGTGTTCGATAGGAATACTTTAAACCATTCAACTTTGTGCAAACAAATAATTAATATTAGATAGAATAATTAGTGTTAGATAGCAATAACTGAAACCTTTTACCAGTGTGCAAACAAACGATTAATATCAAAGAAAATTATTAGTGTTAGATAGGAATACATGAAACTGTGTGCAAATAAATGATTAATGTTAAATAAAATTAATAGTGTTAGATGGCAATACCCAAGACCATTTTTCCGTGTGCAAACAAATCATCGATGTTAAATAAAATCATTAGAGTTGAATAGGAATACTTGAAACCATCTAACTGTGAGCAAATAAATGATTTAAATTAAATGAAATTGTTAGTGTTTAGTAGGAATACTAGTGCTATTTTTTATGCTATCTATGATTTTTGAAGCGATTTACGTATAAGATCAACATTTCCTATTTTCTTCTACTTCAAGAAAACGTGCACTTTTCTTTTAATTATCAACAAACAAGGTAAAGTTTTGTCTTGTTTTCGGGGAAATGTCTGACAAGAAAGTCTGAAGCATGAATGTCTGTTCGAATGTCAGATGCCTCGGACTTGATCCAAATAAGAGGAGGCAAAGAACCATCCTACCAATCTCACCTTGATTATTTCTGCGGGCCTATGACGAAAAAAAATCTCTGACTACCTATTTCTTGCTTTTCTTGCGGATGTCCGTTCGACCCTCAGAAAAAAAATCGGCACATTTGTTTAAAATTTGGTTTATTTAAATTTTTTTTATTAATAATACACCAAATTAAAAAAAAAAGTTTTATATATAAAGGGTAGTTATTTGTAAAAAATATTTGTATATGCTAACTGTTTTATTAAAACTATAATAAATAAATGAAACATGCTGATCGCATACGAAAAAAGAATTTAACTTTTGTAGATGACCTGTGCTATGTGGATCGCATACCAACTAGAACCGATATACTTTTAACTGTGTACAAACAAAAGAACTCTAATGACTCGTTTAAAAATAAACTTACGCACAAGCTATTCCTTTTCAACTTATATATATATATATATATATATATATATATATATATATATATATATATATATAAGATGTGGCATCGAATAACTCACCAAGGTTGATATGATATGAAAGGTTTGGTTAAATTTTATGGCACATCAACCTTTTGGTTTATTTAAAGGATTTGACATTAAATAAAAATATATGCAACCAAAGATTTGGTATTGAATAAGCCTATGGTATATATCGATTTAAATCGTTATTGAAAGCATGTTCCTATTTTACAGGCCCTATCGGCTGGGATTGTAGAATACACTGACTCTCTCCCCCAACGAGTGTCCTGTTTATGACACAAAGCAATCTGATGGTGAGGCTTCAGAAATGCTGGAGCTTTGAGGAATGCTGAGTACCCCTTCATTGCTATCACTTTCAGATCCACTCTTGATGGGTCAAATAGAACTATTTGACATTTAAATTGTGTACTTATGCAAAACTGAATTGTTTGAAATACAACTGTTTTGATATTTAACTGTGTGTAAACAAATGACTGATGTTTGATTGAATTGTTAGTGATACATAGCAATAATTTGAAACATTTAACTTTGTTGACATGCAAACCGGATTGTTTGAAATAGAACTGTTTGATCCTTTAACTATGAGTAAAGAAATGACTAATGTTTCATTGAATTGTTTATAATACATAGCAACACTTGAAAACATTATCCCCTGGTCAAAAAAAAAAAAAAAAAGAAAATTAGAAAAAAAAAAAAAAAGAAAATTAGAAAAAAAAAAAAAGAAGAAAATTAGAAAAAAAAAAAGAATTATTCGTATTAGATAGATTAGTGAAAACATTTAACTGTGAAAAAAAAAAACGAGCTCAGGTTCGTTTAAAAATGTTATTAACAAAAATATGTTTAAAAATCCTTTAATGCATATGTATAAAAAGGATTTCGATCGATAAAATCAGAGAAAACGGCTTCAAGCTGACAAAGAAAAGAAGCAGAAGATACCCCGCAAAAACAATTACTGACGCCGACTACGCCAATGACGTATCGATTCTGGCAAATACACCCAACCAAGCCGAAACACTACTGGATAGTTTGGAAAAAGCCGCCGCAGGCATTGGCCTCCATGTCAATGCACACAAAACTGAATACATGTGCTTTAATCAACCAGGCGACATTTCCATACTAGACGGAACCTCTCTGAAACTGGTAGACAAATTCACCTACCTTGGAAGCAGTGTCTCATCAACCGAAAAAGATATCGACACGCGGCTAACGAAGGCATGGACAGCTATTGATAAGCTATCGATCATATGGAAATCAGACCTGACCGATAAAACGAAACACAGTTTCTTCCAAGCAGTGGTCGTGTCGATACTGCTGTATGGATGCACCACTTGAACGCTTGCAAAACGGCTGGAGAAGAAGCTAGACGGCAACTACACAAGAATGTTGTGAGCAATATTGAATAAGTCATGGCAGCAACACTCCTCAAGACACCAACTATACGGCCACCAGCCTCCCATCATGAAAATCCTCCAAGTTAGACGAACCAGACATGCTGGAGAAGCAGGGACGAGCTCATTAGTGATGTACTCCTATGGAAACCCACATATGGCCGAGCAAAAGCAGGACTGCCAGCTCGAACATACATACAGCAGTTATGTGAGGATACAGGGTGTAGCCCTGAAGACCTTCCAGAGGCGATGAACGATAGGAAGAAATGGCGAGAGAGGGTCAAGGATATCCATGCTAGCGACACGACAGGATGATGATGATGATGATTAATTTACAATGGCTGACATGCCACAAAACCCTACTAAATCAAATCCTATATATCAAATATATATGTATAAAGAGGGTTTAATATTAAATAACCTACAATGGTTGATATGCCATCAAACCCAACCTAACCAAACCCTGTTTGACAATTTATTTTATTTTCGTGCTGTAATAGAAGTGTGTGTGTGTGTGTGTGTGTGTGTGTGTGTGTGTGTGTGTGTGTGAAGGGCAGAATTCCTTCATTTAACCATGTTTGCTTAAATAATAAGGATACATTTTGTCTACATAATTTTATTTGGATCCTTTCAAGTTTCCTGACGAGTGCTTTGTTTTTAGTTTGGAGTTGGTAGATGAATTTACCGAAATTGTCCCGAACGCTTTCGGACCCTTCGTAGGACATCATAAGGGGTTCTTTGCAAGTGTAAAGATTGTCTTTTTTTATAGGTTTTTTATAACATTGCTAAAATTACGTAAACGTACAGTTGGAATAAAATGAAAACATCGAAAGAATTTAAAACAAAACGTTATCTACGGAAATAAAATATTATCACGAGAAATAGATTATAAAAAACAAAAACTAAAAGGTATTTCAAAGCATGGTCGCTATTTCCAAAGTTAATTTTATTAATTCAAGTCTTTTGTTTTTAGACAACTTATATAGAACATTTTCTTGGATAAGGTTTTTTAATATACGTTCATCTATCTTATTATTATGAAATTAGATAAAAAAAACCCCTAAAAACTTAAGAAAAACAATGTTTACACTTCGGTCAATTAATCTACCAACTCCAACCTAAAATTAAAGCACTTGTCAAGAAACTTGAAAGGATCCCAATGAAATTATATTGACAACATATGTCTTTATTTTTTAAGCATTTTTGATAAAATAATAAATAAATATATATGTATGTGTGTATTTTGTGATCGAATCTGTAGGTAACATTTTTAAACGTGCCATAACTGATTTGTTTACACACAGTTAATGGTTTCAAGTACTGCAATGCAATACAAATAATTAACTTTAACATTAACCTTTTGTTTGCCCTCAAAGGAAACGGTTTCAAGTCTGGCAAATGATTAAATAGTTTTATCTGATCCATACATGAGACTCTAACAGGTACTATAACCCCTTGGATTACTCCACATTCCCCAAAGCTTCAAGACTGGAGCCTTCTTATTAGATGGCTTAGTGTTATAGTGTTATATCCAGAACTCTGCAGAGATACACTCGGCGAATTCTACAGACCCAGCCGAATGGTCTAGATATGTCATTAAATACCGACCAATAAACCAATCGTATTTGTAAGGTTTCTAATAATTATTTCTAAGTTTTTATTCTCAGTATTTCTTTACTGTTCAATCTTTGTGCATTCAACTGTGAGAGAACGAGAAGGAAATACAAATAAATTTGAGAAGCAAACAGAACACATTTACGTTCCGACTCATTAAGTATTCAATTTAGCATTCTTGTTAGGGACGCCACAAACGTTAATCATTGACTCACCGAAATCCAATCCTAGCTCTTCTTTCCCTCCATTAACATTCTCTCCTTTACTTTTTACTGACCCTGTGGTCAACATATTCCCGTTAAATTTTGAATAGAAATTTCGTTGGAACTCTGCCAATCATTTTTTTCTTTCTAGCTCAACGTGTAGTAGAGAACTTTACTATCGCTTAATGAAATCTATTCCAGCGCGGTTGTTGGTCTAATGAGTAGAGTGTTCGCCAATGGTCCAGGAAACCGGGGTTCAATCCCAGGTCGTGTCATACCAAAGACTTAAAAAAAATGATACTTGATGCCACCTAGCTTAACACTAAGCATTATAAGGTAAGGATCAAGGGTAAAGTTGAGCAATCCAGGGAATGGAGTAGCGCCCCTCTACACCTCGATGTAGTAGCTATTGAAAAGGGAGCCTTCGGGTCACCCTAGACTACAGTCGCCAACTTTATTTTATTTAAGACGCTGATTATAGAAAATACCAAAAAGAAAATTATACGCAAACATGCTCAAACTCCAATAATTATGCACATACCGTTCCATGGGCAAGCAGTATGTAGAAGGAGTACACAATGGGAAAAGGCTTTTTTATAAATAGGTAATATAACCATGTAACTTTACCGTCCGCAGGCAGGTTCAGGGCCAACGTCGCTACTAGTCAAAGACCTGAAATAAAATGAGATCGAGGATGTCTGTGTGTGGAAATATCATAAGACGTCCTTTAGAGCCCTAATTGAATATGTATGATATCTAGGTATCACTTCAATAGTATATGTAAGAGGTCTGAATACTTCTGGTACATCTCTCACTTTGAAACCTGTTCATATGTATTTGTTTATTTTATTATAACCTAGCAATACTAACTGCACGTTCAAGCTTGAGCAAATTGAGGTAAATATAATCCAATATATAATAGTAATTTCGGAGGTGCCCGTGGTGTAATGGTTATCGTCGTGGGAAATGGACACGGCGACATGAGTTCAAATCCTGGACGAGACTGATTGCATTTCACATAGCACTAATACCCTTGGGAAAGGTATGAATCCAAATATTCTCCCTAAATAGTAGGACAGACTGGTTTCTTCAGGGTATGTGAGGCAACTAGTATAGGAGAAGGAAAACTCTGAATTCAAACCTGTTAAACTCCGCTTAAAAATTGACCTTGTGTCATATCCTGCCCGAGCGGAGAGGTTGGTAAATAGGATAATTGTAATTACCAATAGAGTATGTCATGGTTTGGTTTATTTAATGGTATATCAACCTTCGAGGGTTATTTAATGCCAAAGCAATCTATGTAGAAAACCTTGTGATACAACTTAAGCAATTGGTTGATACTTTTCTCAAGGGTATTAGTCTCAAAGTGAACGTAATAGCACGACTGGGGTTCGAACTCGCTTACTACTAGAATATGTTAGGTCTTCCGTATATTGTATATTGGGTGGTTATTCTAAATCTTCATTTTGAGGATATTTATTTTGACTGTCTTTTGTTAACTCTAACTTGTATGCATAAATCAATTTTCATTAGTGTTCTTTTTTAAGTAATGTATTGTTTCGATATTTGGAGTTATAAAGAAAGGGATTCTCTATCTTGAATAAATCTGACGAAACCGTTTCCAAGAATCTTTAAATCAAAGTCTGCCAGTTATGAGACTCCAGTTTTGGATCTGTAGTGAGAGTGGAATCACCCCATGGTTGCCATAACTCCCAGGTCCACTGACTCCGATATAAAAGTACCTATAACGGTCCCATCATTGTGTCAAATAAATCTGTTTGAAAATTATTAATATTAGATAGAAATACTTGAAACCATATTACACTACGTAAATTAATTGTTACTTGAAACCATATAATTTCCTGAAAGAAATACTTCGGCATTAAATAATCCAACAATATGAGCACTGGTAAAAATGGTTGCTGAAGACATTAGGTTTATAATACCCAGAAATTCAGATGTCTTCAAGGACACATGGCACAGTGGATAAAGGCGTTGGTTAGATCCAGAGACACACCGAAAAAGTGTGAGTTCATTACCCGGTGAAGGCAGTGGAGAACTTTCAGAGGGGAAAATTAACCGGAGATAACTGATATCCATTAAACATGGCTCGTGGAACTCGAACGGTCTACCTTGGTAAGCAAAATAAAGGGTCAAGTTCGACATTCCAACCACCTGAAGAAGACCGGAGCGTACAACGGCCGAAATGTTGTGATAAACATGGCGACAAAGATGAGGACAATAGTCCGAAAAATGTAAATAATGTACATAATACCTCATCTCACAAATATAGACGGATATTGAAGAGCTGACATGTCGTAAATTCAACTTATTGAAATGAATAATCGTCATTATTATCAGCACTCATATTACACGTCAAAAGATTTAGGAATTAGTTTAAACAGCAAAGAAATTGATGACTTGGATATTAGACGAAGAAATGAAAGGATCTAGACAACAGCACTTTTAAAAATCTGTAGGGATTCTTAGAAAGGATCCAGACCACAGCACCGATTAAAATCGGTAGGGATACTTAGAAGTGTCCTGGATAACTCAGGACACTTTCAGTTATTCAGACTTCAGTGGAAAACCATTTCAGCTGGCATGAAAAACAAAATGCGTATAAGAATAGTAAAGTGGAGGTGCCCGTGGTGTAATGGTTATCGTCGTAGGAAATGGACATGGCGACACGAGTTCAAATCCTGGCTGAGACTTATTGCTTTTCCCATAGCACTAATACCCTTGGGAAGGTATGAATTCAATTATTCTCCCTCCAGCTATGGGTAAATAGTAGGGCAGACTAGGTTCTTCAGCCTAGGTGAGGCAACTAGTCTAGGAGAAGGAAAAATCTGAACTCAAACATGTTAAACTTCGCTAAAAATTGACCTTGTGTCATATCCTACCTGAATGGAGGGGTTGGTAAATATGTATAAGAATAGTAAAGTTACCAAGAGTAGTTGGTACTCTTGAGACAATTTGGAAAGTCCTGGAAAAGAAAGTGTTATGGCCTTGTTAGGGGCCTGAAATGAAGACACAAGAAAAGAACTAAGTTAAACAAATATATTAAAGAGCTGTATTACATCATATACAAATTAGAGGGTTACCAGTGAGACTGTTTCGGTCCGACTGCCAGGGCTGTCGGCTGGAATATTGCCTTCTGCTTAAGTGCAGTGCCTGATGCTGTTTATAGCTGGAAGAGTTTATGCGTGCGTGGGTAAATTGCCATTACAGAAAGGCTACGAGAACTGGATATCAGCAGAAGAATTGAGACTATCTAAAGCTCTGCAATGTTAAAATCAGATAGAAAACATAGAAGAGTCCTGGAAAGTTTAGGTTGGTGGGTTGATATTATGGCAAATCAACAATTGTAGATTAATTAATGACAAATCCTTTTTACACATATATATTAAATATATATGATTTGGTTTGGTTGAGTTGGGATTTATTGCATATCAACCTTTGTAAGTTATTTAATGACAAATCCTCTTTATACATATATCTCATGTATATACGATTTGTAAACATATTGTATATAATATTTTTAAACGAACCTGAGATATTTTTGTATATTGTTAAATGGTTTCAAGTACTTTGATCAAATACAAATAATTCTATTTGCAATTAGTTATTTGCTTGCACACATTTAAATGGATATACATATGATTTGTAAGGGAATAGTTTGCCGGTAATTTCATTTTTACATGAGTTTGAACTAATTTGTTTGTATACAGTTAAATCATTTCAATTATTTCTAACAGTAATAATTCAATTCAATCAAAATCGTTTATTTGCATACAGTGAAGTGGTTCTAAGAATTGCTATTTATTACTAATTATTCTATCAAGCACCATTCATTCATTTACACACAAATTGTTACAAGTATTTTTCTGTTATTCTAATATTTCTTTTAAATACCCTGTCCGGTGGCAAAAGCAGCTTGGTAGCGCCAGGAGTGGCAGTACCGCCTTGAGCTACCGAAACTGTGTTATCACCCTGGTTGGCGGCCGATGAGGACAGAGTATCGCACGTGCTTTCACACGTTGTATGATGAAAATTTCAATTTAGCCACACAGTGAAAGAGTTTTGCAGATCAACACTAATAATTCGATTCAATATTACCTATTTGTTGATATCCCACACAAACAATTACGGATGCCGACTATACCGATGACATAGCATTTCTGGCAAATACACACGCCCAAGCCGAAACCCTGTTACATAGCTTGGAATGAGCAGCTGCAGGCATAGGCCTCCTTGTCATTGCACACAAGACGGAAATATATGTGCTTTAATCAAAGAGGCAACATCTCCACACTAAACGGTAATTCTCAGAAACTAGTAGACAAGTTCACCTACCTAGGAAGCAGTGTCTCATCAACCGAAACAGATATCAACACTTAAGTGACGTACTCCTGTGGAGCCCTTCCCATAGAAGAGCAAAGGCAGGACGACCAGATAGAACTTACATACCACTGCTCTGTGCCGATACGGGACATGACCTAGAGGACCTGCCGGAAGCGATGGACGATAGAGAAGGGTGGCAGGAGAGGGTCAGGGATATCCGTGCTGATGGCGTGACATGATGATGATGATGATGATTACCTATCTTTTTGCTCATAGTTAAATTATTTTAAGTATTGCTATACATCACTAACAATTCAATTAAACGTCAGTCATTTGTTTACACACTGTTAAATGTCAAACAGCTCTATTTGAACCATATATAGAACCATTTCACGTGTTACCACTCCGGGACAGAGTGGAGTTGAGAGTAATAGCAATGAAGGGGAACTCCACACTCCCCAAACTCCATGGCTGAAACCTTACAATCAGAGTTTTTAGAATCATATTCAGGACACACATTGAGTAAGATCTTGTCCCTTAGCAGATATGTAGTCGGTGTATTTTGCAACCCAAGCTGACTGGTTTATGAAAAGCTTAGATTTGCTGTCACTCTGAGTTCAGTGAACGACTACCGGTTAAAATTGGGGAAAAACTTAGAAAGAGTTAATCAATGGTATTCTTTTTTATGTTTCTTTGTAGTCCAAGAGTCCTGTTTATATTGACGACTATCAAGCAAATAACATGTATCAAGAATAAAGATTTTAGACGGTATTTTTTTAAAAATTCAAATACATGCATCTAGATTCACCGTCTTAAAATGTACAAAAGACCAGAACATTATTATCAAAAAAAAAAAAAAAAAGGAAATACGAACTGTGTCACAAGAATATATAAGTATTTGCAGCCCTTTTCACATTAGCACGTGATAGCTCTAGTATCTTGGTTTATTTTCTTTGTTTAATGGCATATCAACTTTCGTGGGGGATTTATTGCTCAAGCCATTCTTCTAATATTTAACCCATAGTTGGGAAGATTAAGGCGTTCATACGTTTCCCAAGACTATTTGTCCGAAAGTGAACGTAATAGCGCAACTGGAGTTCGAACTCGCTTACTACGATTTCGCAGTCCAACGATTTAACCATTACACCACGAGGACACGCCCGAGGTATTATTATCCATATTTACCAACCCCTTCGCTCGGGCAGGATATGACACAAGGTCAATTTTTTAAGCGGAGTTTAACAGGTTTGAATTCAGAGTTTTCCTTCTCCTAGAACATAGTCTGTCCTACTATTTACCCATAGCTGGAGGGAGAATAATTGGATTCATACCTTTCCCAAGGGTATTAGTGCTATGTGAAATGCAATTAGCTTGGTTCAGGATTTGAACTCGTGTTGCCATGTCCATTTCCTACGATGATAACCATTACACCACGGGCACCTCCACCTCCGAGGCATTATTATCAATTATAGAATAATTCTACTGGTCAGTCTTCAAAGAAAAAATTGACAGCAGCCTTCAAACAAGTTATAAAAGGAAGAACATGATTCTTTTTTTTTTGAAGTTTATACAAAAAATAAATAAATAAATAAAATAAAAAAATAACCAAGAAAGCGAAAACAAAACAAGAGAAAAAAAGATTCAAATAATTTCTATAATTCCATTATCCTTCCCCAAACACTCCCACATCCTTATCAATAATCTTTTTTATCCTTTACCTTTGAACCTCGGTTCTATTTTTTTTCTAAGAGTATCAAAATCAGGAACCTTTCAATAAGTAATAACCTTGTTCCGATGAGTAAAATCACAGATTACATATTCTTTCTTTAGCCTATTCTCTTCGTGACCAAAGTTGATGATGTCATAATTCTGTCAACCCTGCATTTAATTTCTTGTGTTTGTGCGGCGTCTTCTCTTCATTCGAGATAAAATAGCGATTCGTTTCGCGTTAAAACAAGATATAAATTAGTCGCTCGCCGTCTTTAGCAATGGCAGGAATTCGGATCCGGCATAGAAAAGACGAATTTATGATTCGCCGTCAAATGGTCCGTAAATCGTTGCTAATTGACTATAGCCATTACAAGAAGGGTCACTTGTCGTCGGGAATGGCCAGTTTCTTTCTTTCTTTTTTTTTCTGTTTCTCCGGGTCCATCACTTGACTGACCGGATGATAAAACGAGGTGATAAAGAATGGAGATGATTAGAGATGAAAGTGAAAAGTGATTTTGGGATTTAAAGGCTGAGTGAAAAATACTGGAACTTGATTTCGTCCCTTGTGAATGTGATATGAACTAATTTTTGTGGGTTAATCATTCTAACATAAACCATTTTTAAATGCTTAAAACGATGTCACAGTCTCGCAGACTTCTCCTATATAAATATGGTACAAGGTCACAAATGAAGGGAAGGCTGGTTTTCACTATCATATCATTAACTTAACTAGTTCCAATTACTGATCAAAACATACTATAATATTCCTTTCACCATAACGTTACATTTATTACAGAAATCGTTCAAACTAGAATCACTATAATAAATCAACTGCTTTATGAGACTAATCTGTGTGTGAGTCGGGTGGGAGAGATGAATGAAAATTTCATTAACAAGAAAAAATCCTCCATGAATAATTGCTTCCAGTGTTGTTATTATCGTTGGTAAATAGAGCTGATAACTTGGTCTGGTAGGGTTTTATGGCATATCAACCATTGTAGGTTATTTAATGCCAAATCATCTTTACACACATATATATATTAAATATATATCATTAAGTTTGGTAGGATTTTATGGCATATCAACCATTGTAGGTTATTTAATGCCAAAACCTCTTTATACATATATTTTAGATATATAGTATTTGATTTGGCATATCAACCATAGGAGGTTATTTAATGCCAAATACTCTTTATACATACATATTAAATAAAGATTATTTATAAACACATTCTGTATTTTTAAACGAGCTTGATCTCTTTGTGTACATTGTTAAATATTTTCAAGTATTTCGATCAAATACAAATAATTCTATTTACTATCAATCATTTGTTTGCGCACATTTAAATTCTAAATTTATTTTTATTCATATAAACAGTTCTATTTCAAACAATTCAGTTTACTATAAGTATATTTTTTTGTTTACACACAGTTAAATGTCAAAACAGTTCAATTTCAAACATGTCAATTAAACAGAGGCACGCAGATTGAATTTAAAAAAAACAGTTCTATTCCAAACCCTTCTGTTTAGCACAAGTGCAGAGTTTCAAGGTCAAAAATAGTTCTGTTTAAAACTATTCTGTTTAAGATAAATACACAGTTTTGTTCTATTTGACCAATGGATTGAACCCTATCTGGGGCTTACACTCCAGGTCAAAGTGGACCTGAGAGCGATTGCCATGAAGAAGTACTCCACATTCTCCCAAACTCCAGCATTACTGGAACCTCACCCTTAGATTGATTAGTGTCATACCCAGAACACTCGATAGGGGAAATCTTACCCCTCTGCAGAAAAGCAGTCGGTAGATTCCGCTGCCTTATCCTCCTGGGAAAGCGTAAAATGTACCATATGATTAGTTTAATGAAGGGATCATACATGTACATAGTAAAAGGTCAAAATAACGTCCATTTTCCCAACCACTGTGTCACAAGCATCGTCTATTTTGATTCTGTACTCTTTGCTGGAATAGAGGATGTGCTACTGCCGTCGTGAGACCTCCGATAACAGGCTTGTCTCATTTCTATCGCTTTAAAAACACAGTTGAAGGAATGATAAAGTTAAATTCAAAATTCACAATCCGAAGGCTGACGTGTTAGTCGATAATTTCTATGCGTATCGTGGCCAGTTTTGCGAATGGGTTTGGTATTTGGATTTTATCCAACCATTTAAACATGTAAGGGTCATCATACGGAAACCATGAATAGAGTTCAAATACCAACATAGGCTGTGTATTCAATTTAAATTCTCCTTCCTGGAGGCGTAAGTCCACGTTTCTCTGCGTTTTGTTAATTATCTTGACGACACCAGCATAACACAATAATTGACAAAAAGGAGAGAAATCAGGTTAATAATTCAGTGTTCCGGGTACCATATATACAAGGAAGCAGCCTTTGAGATTTGAACAGGAAATCACTCGAGAGGGAAGAAAAATTTACTCGCCTCAAAATCATTTTATATGTCCAGACATTCTCGTGTATACGCAGTACAATAAGTAGCAGCAAGCAATAGTTCCAAGGTGTACCGGAAGAAATCCGACCCGCTAGATCAAATCTGAGGCGGTTTCCCGATTTGACAAAAGCTATTTATCCACCGAAGAAATTAAGAAAGGGTTTTACATACTAATCATAGGCATATATTTGCAACAACTACGATGTTATAGATGATAATTGAATTTGAATAATCATTTCCAGTAAACAATTGTCCAGATTGTCTTTAATCTGGACAACAGAGATATTTTGGCTCCTCTGAGGAAGCGTTAATTATACAAAGTTTTATAATGACCGGACGCCCAAGAGAATGAGAGAGGATAGAAAGAGAGAGAGGGGGGCGGGTCTTTCTAAATTCAATTTGTCAGATCTCCTTTTGATGATTGCAGTATATTTTAGGGTTCTAACTCCCGTTTCTTTAACCAGACATTTCGACGGTTTTCAGGCGCCAGGCACATCGACCAAATAATTCACTAATGTCACTGTAGGTCATACTAAGTTACTTGAGAATCTTAAATGGGATACTTTTGCGTTGTAAAAAGAATCTGTTTTCTTTTTCTCTATATTTGAAGAGATGTGTTACATTGCAGTTTTTTGATCGACCACCGGGCGACTAGAAAAATAATTATAACCACCCGAATAAGTATCGCAGATTCCATCGGGTGAGCGGAATCTCAAAGGCTGCAAGGGAGTACCCGTTTAATTTTCTTATTTATTAATCATTGATAATTCTGAAACAATAATGGGTCACTCAGTGAGATTCGAACTCACTACACAATAAGTTCGTCCATGTGAAGGCTAGGACGAGCAAGGCTAGGAAGACTAGCTAGGACCTATCTACACCAGCATTGTACGGATACATGATGGAAGACGTACTGAGAGCGATGGACGATAGGGATAAGTGGCGAGAGAGGGTCAGGGAAATCCGTGCAAGTGATATGCCATAATGATAACATACTAAGTGGTTCAGTGAAACTGATTTGTGGCCAACCGTTCTAGAACAGTTGCTCTATTATCAGTTTCATCTATTCAAA
>CAUZXS010004141.1:145000-167500 GCA_963585895.1 Sepioteuthis lessoniana
TGCCCAGGGTGATGAAAACAAAGTTTCCGGCTACGGTTATGGTCTTTGGTGTGGTTTCAAGTGAGGGCCACATCATGCCACCTCACATCTTCGAAGTCGGCTTTAAAGTCAACACCAAAGTGTACCTGGATGTGCTGAAGAAGAGTGTGGTGATCCTCTGGTGCAATCAGATGGCCGGTGACAGACCATGGGTGTGGCAGCAGGACTCGACGCCGGCCCATAAGTCCAAAGAGACCCGGGCTTGGCTTCAGAAGGAGTGCTACGACTTTGTACCCTTCTCTCACTGGCCCCCTTCCTCCCTCGACCTGAATCCGCTGGACTACTTCGCTGGTCATACGTCGAGAACATCATCATGACCTCCCACAACACCAAAGCCAGCCTGACCGCCGCCATCCGCTGAGTATTCGCCGAGCTCCCGCTGGAAAAGGCATGCTCCTAGTTCCGGAACCGTATCGAGGCGGTGATTGAGGCTGAAGGCGGCTACATTCATAGATGTCAGCTCTACTACATAATCAAGTTACCTGAATTGATTTTTCCAATAAAAGTTTTAAAATAAAGCTGTAGTGTTGTTTTGTTTAGGACGACAATTTTATCTTTCCACCCTGTGTGAAACCTACCTTAGTTTTTGATAAATAACACTTCTGCCACTGATCAGAGTCGAGGATCAAAGTTTTACTCGCTTACATTTTTTTCTTAAATCTCAGTATAGTATCTATATTTTTATGTCTGTATAAATGTAATTCTGTTCATATCTATCTATTTTTGTATGTATAGATGTATGTATATTTCTATTGATCTATCTGTTCATATCTACCTATCAATCCATTTCCGCATGTTTATATCTACATCTGTTCTATGTATGTAAATCCTTTCGTATCTATCTATTTTTGTCTCTTCCAATGTATGTATATATGTATCAGTCTATCTCAGTCTGTTTATATCAATCAATCCCAATTCGTCCGTTCATATCTACGTCTGTATGTATTTATCACAGAATCTATCTATCTATCTATCTATCTATCTATGTCAGTCTTTTTATATCTATCAATCTATTCATCTATTCATGCCAACGGTTATTTAGCAAAACATACGATATAAAATAACATTTTTTATCCAAATCATCTCGTAGACAAATCTGATATAACAATGTCGCTCATCGGAATTGCTATGCAATGTTATTTCTTAACATCTTAGCCTCCAAGAACATCAACTAGAACATTCTAACGAATTATTTGGATATGAATTGTTCACCCTCAGCCCATCCACTGAAATAAGATAATTCAAGAAAATCATTCGAGAAAATTTAGCAACGGCCGGTAAAGAACTTTTAAATTCAGTTTTATGACTCCATTGATTAATCTCTCTCTCTCTCTCTCTCTCTCTCTCACACACACACACACACACACACACACACACACACACAACTTAAATGGAAAAACCTATATATACCGAAAGAAAAGAGAGAAGATTAGGAATTTTAAAGAATTTGGAAATTCAAAAGCTTCGGACCTTAAAAAAAAAAAAAAAGAGAAAAAATAAAGACACTAGTCTAAAAAAGAAAAACAACTATCAGTTCGAGAGAGTACACCAGCGGTGAGAAACAAACAAAAACAAAAACAAAAAAACAAAAACGAAAAAAAAAAACAAACACATACAGACACACTATTTCTCCGGCTATGAAAATTGCTGTTCTCTCCTCCTCCACCGCGTCAATTACAAATGAATCGTCAAGGAGGAGTGCTTATCAGAATGCCCATATCAAGTGGACCATCATTAGTTTATCTGACAGATGTGCCACAGAAAGGTTAATTTGTGATTGTGGTAGAGCTCATCTACGAAATATATGGCTACTAAAGGCGGCCATTAAACAAAGAGTGCTTGCCTCGATACGATTTAGTGATGTCTCTTTAAGAGGACCGGGGAAAGTCTGGACCGGCCCAAGTAATGCCGACAAATTCTTGGAATTAAGAAATGTACAAAATAGTCAAACAGATTGACGAACCGACAAAAAGACAGACATAAAGGTTGGCTGGTTGGTTTTTATGGCATATCAACCCTAGCAGATTATCTAATGCCAAATCCTGTTTATACATTATAATAGATGTGATTTGTAAACGAATAGTTTGTTGTTATCGTTTCAAAACGACAAAGCAACACGTGTAATTTGTAAGTGAAATCTAAAAAATATATAAATATATAAAATCAAAGTTAATTTGTTTGCACATAGTTAATCATTTCCGTTGTCTGTACACAATTATACAACAAACACTCATAATTCAATTTGATTTGCTTGCACACAGTGAAGTGGTCAAAAGCATTGCAATATAAAACTATTCCATTCAAAATTAGTCCTTCTTTTGCGCACAGTCAGATTGTTCCAAATATTTCGGTGTAATATTTATAATTCAATCTTTGCACGCAGAAACGGTTTCAAATATTCCATACTAATAGTTTTATCGGCACTCAGTTAAATGGTTTCAAGTATTTCTATATAACACTAACAATTCAATTTAACATCGGTCATTTGTCTGCACACTGTTAATTGGTTAAACAGTTCTATTGGACCAATAGAAGGGACCCTATCAGATACTAGCACTCTGATATCAAAGTCCTGATGATGATTGCTGAAACCGAAACGTTTAACGTCGACTTCACATAATAAATTCACCGATTTGGATTATGTTTTTCTGCTTTCTTTATACTGTTGGAATTTGATCCATATTTACATTCAAACAAAGATATATACATATAGGAATAGAATACAAATGAATAGATTTAATATATAATAATGATAGTAAGTAAGTAAACTTGGCGACCGTAGTCGAAGGCGACCAAAAGGCTCCCTTTTCAATAGCTACTACACTGAGGTGTAGGGGAGGGCGCTACTCATTTCCCTGGATTGATCCATTTTACCCTCGATACGTACCTGATATTGCTGAGTGTTAAGCAAGGAGGTATCAAGATCCATTTTTAAAGTCTTTGGTATGACGCGACCTGGGATTGAACACAGGTCTCTCGGAACATTGGCGAACACTCTACCCACTAGACCAATGAGCCGGTTAGTTTTTATATATATTTCATAGTATGGAAGCTTGTCTGCAATCAAAGGTTTCATGTCGTCGTTTAACGAAGAAATCTAAAAATACAGTCAAATAACGTAAGAATTGTGTACAACTCTTCATTTGTGTGTCTGCCACAAACCCACGAAGTGAGAGTGTGGCAACAAACACAGTTATAATGTTATATATATATATATATATATATATATATATAATTTCGTTGAAAATAATTGACATTTTTTGTCTACGTATTTTTTGTTGATCGTTTTATATTGCTGTATTGATTTTATAATATTCGGTGGGAATTGGTTGATGTATCTTCCATATTATTTATTTCCCCAAGTACTTTCTGCCCGCCATCATCAAGGGAGGATTTCTTACAAAAGTGATGTAACTTTTGTACGTACATTACTACTTTGTAAGAAGAAGAGCGTCTGTACCGTTGCAGTGTGTATCGTTTACTTTTAAATTTGTTTCTATAAATAGTGTCAGTAGCTAAAGACATTTAAGTACATTAGTACTGGTTTGAAAATTATATATATATATATATATATATATATATATATATATATATATATATACACCGTTTGTGCCACATCCATCTCGTGAGGAGGGCTGTATATTATATATTTTTCCCCATACAAACATAGTGATATATAAGAGTCTGTATGAAGAGAGTAAGCTATATATAGGGTGGATCAAAATACATGAGACCCATATGACTGCTAATAAAGCTATTAATAATAATGTGTTCTTTTTAGTTTCAGATTTGAAAATAGTATCCTTTAACAACTATTAATCCTCGATCACAAAGCCTTGGACAAGAGAGGAAAACTATTTTGTGTCACTAATTATTTGGAGAGAAAATCATTCAAAACAGTCTTAAAATAGATGCAACCCATTAATAGGATAATGATTTATTAGTGAGACAAGAAACTAAAAAAATATTGCATGTCCTGGAAGTTGATATAATATCAAAAAACACCCCCCACCAAAAAAAAAAAAAATTGATTCGATGTCTCTCGCTCAAAGGATGCATTTTTTACAGGACGTGTTCCAAATGATCGGCTCTGCGCTTGTCTCAGTCATAAATCATTATCATCTTAATGGAGTGCATCTATTTTGAGATACCCTGTATATAAAATGCAAATAAACATAGATCTGCAGACACTGTGATTGATAGCTCTTACATAAGTAGGATAAGACTTACTATAAACAGATATCTATTTTAGTGGTTTATGGTTATCTCTCGGTCATTTGTTGAGTTAAAGATGGACCAAATTTTGCGGTATTATTAATTAGTGCTCAATATCAATGATAGAGCTTTTACACACACATGCACACGCACACACACACACACAATATATGTATATATATATATATATATAGGGTAGCGTCTGTGTCCTTGGGTTTCATGCTTTATTCATCTCTCTGATTAATGCGTAAAGCATGAAACCCAGGGTTACAGACTAATATATATATATATATACCGTTTATGTCACATCCATCTCGTGATGAGGGCTGTATATTGTATATATATATATATATATATATATATATATATCGTTTGTATCACATCCATCTCGAGTGGAGGGGTATATATATATATATATATAGAGAGAGAGAGAGGTTGATAATTATATATAAACATATATAGGAACAGTCTTGGATACATGCATATATATCAACAGACTGTGATAGATAGATAGATAGATAAATAGATAGATATTGAAAATAGATAAATGTTAAAGAGCGAGATAGATAGATAGATAGATAGATAGGAACACGTTAAGATAGATATGTACAAGCTATGATTTATTCTTATTTTGCAATATGCGCGCCAAACAGATTTTGGGGTGAAATAGCTAAAATGATTTATTTTAATATATGAAGTTGTTACGGATTTATTACATTTGCTGTGAATGGATTGATCCAATCACTATATTTACCAGCACGATTTTTTCTGTAATGTCTCATTTATCGATTATTTCTACTGGAAAAATATATAAATGCAATAACGAAAAGAGACCAAGCTATTACAGAATTGCCCAGTCGGCTGGTGCTGTACAATAAACCGACTGCCTCTCTACAGGGGTTTAAGACCCCCTACCCCCAACGAGTGTCCTGTATATGACACTAAACAATCAGATGGTGTGGTTCTAGTGATGCTGGAGCTTTGGGGAATGTGGAGCACTCCTTCATTGCTGTTGCTCCTAGGTCCACACTGGCCTGGAATGGTAGCACCTGATAGGGTCCTATCCAAGGGTTAAATGGAACTAACTGCATAATTATGCTAAACTGAATTGTTTGAATTGGAACTGTTTGACTAAACTGAATAGCTTGAAATAGAAATGTTTTCGTCAATTAAACTGTACTTACATTTAAATAGTGTGCTTATGCTAAACTGAATTGTTTGAAATAGAACTATTTTTGGCATTGTACTTACGCTAAATTGAATTGTTTAATATAGAACTGTTATGACATTTAACTGTGTGTAAACAAAATCTGTACTTATACTAAACGGAATTAGCTGAATAAGAACTTTTTTGACAATTAAACTGTGTACTCATGCTAAGCTGAATTGTTTGAAATAGATCTGACTATTTGCATAAATATTGATTTGGCGTTGAATAACCTACAAAGGTTTATATGACATAAAACCCAACCTATTTCAGAATGGATGGTACGCATGAAGAAGGCCGTAGAATGGATCAGCTGAAACAGCGTGGTATCAATTAGAACTAAATAATGAGACTAATTCAAAGAGCTTTAGGAAGAGAAAAAAAAATCAAATCCCATAATTACCGGAAGTATAAAACTTTGTTCCGGATACAGAGTTGATCAATATCTCATGGAAAAGTTTCCACGGCGTAATTGCTAACTTGCTAAACTATGATGTCATAGTTATATCTCAAGATGCATGGTTTTGCCTTTTTCGAATTCAATTGGAAACAGAAGGAAAATATTTGAAAATTTGTTCTTCCAAAGATCGACATTCACTAAAGTTGAGTTTTTCTCACATTTTATCCAGGAGCAGAGAACGATGTTCAAGTCCATCTTTAAGCGATGGTTTTGAATGATACTTTTCAAAAGAACAATAAAATTTTCCTGAATCTCTTGTTCTATTGTAAGCTAAGTGTAGTAAATATCAATACTTGACGGAACATTCAATAAAGATGGCAGGAGAGAGAGACAGAGAGGGGGATATACAATGACTGGAAGGAAGTAATAGACAAAGAAATATGGTGAAATAGAAAGAAGAGGAAAAAATGGGAGAGAGAAAGAGAGATTGAGATTAGAAGAGTGAGTGATACAGTGACAGGAAGAAAAAGATAGACAAAGAATTAAAGGAAGGCATGAAGAAGAGAGAGAGAGAGAGAGAGAGAAAGAAAAGAGAGTTGATGGAAGCGAAGTATAAGAAGTGAAAGAAAGTGATTGGTAAAAAAAACAGGCAACCGTAAAGAAGAGGAAGAAATAAGGGAGAGAGAGAGAGAGAGAGAGAGAGAGAGAGAGACCGAGTGTGTAAGAATGAGAAAGAGAGAGAGAGCTGTAAAGAGAAAAGAGAGTTGAAAGGAGTATTATAAATAAGTGAAAGATAGTGATTTGCAAAGAAACAGACAACCGTTAAGAAGAGAGAGAGAGAGAGAGAGAGAGAGAGAGAGATATGCAATGATTGGAAGAACGACATAGGTAAAGAAACAAATAGAAATTTGCAGAAGAGGAAGAAATAAGGAAAAAGTGGAAGTAAGAAACTAGAAGAGAGGGCGAGGTGCAATGCCCGAAGAGAGATATAATAGGCAAAGAAATGAAAGAAATAAAGTGTGTGTGTGTGTGAGAGAGAGAGAGAGAGAGAGAGAGAGAGAGAGAGAGAGAGAGAGCAAAAATCGAAGGTAGAGAAATTGGATAAGTGAAGGGATAGGGATTGCGAGATAGCAAGAAAGAATGACAAATAATTGTTGTGTGAGTGAAGAAAAATATAAACGAACTCTAACACCTAATCGTCCCTCCCGCATTGCAAACCCATTTGACAGATTCTTGGGGTTGGGCCCCGCAATCACGAATGAATACAAACCAAGCTAAGCCATAACGAATATTACCCTCATATCATTTGCCGCAACACAAAGAACTGATATCCGATGCCATTACTGAGCGTTGGGTGGGCGTTTCCATCTTGTCGCTCTACGTCCAACCAAGATATCAGCCAGCTGTTGTAGATAGTTGACAGTGACTAGTTGACACCAGCACAAGATTTGAAGTCAGGCACTAATGTCCAGTATTCTTTTCGACCAGATGCGACACCATGTGGTCAGGATTACACCCTCTGTTCCAGGAAATAGATTCAGCTTATTTTCATTTCCTTACAAAACCGAACAGAAATTATTACTATTATTTTAGTCTTTGCAAGTTTTTCACACCAGCTCTAATATGGTGCTTCACTGGAGTCGGAGAGACACGATTTCCAGGACTTTTCTAAGTATCCAAATCGATTTTAGTAGTGCTGAGGTCTGGATGGTTTTAGTTCGTTCTTTAATCTCCAGCTCACTAAATTTCTTTTCAAGCTTCTTGGGGACAATTCCATTGGACATCATTTAATCATGACATCAATGTTTTAAAACTTTCCCAGCTCTCCAGCAAGATCAAAATATTTCTCGATCTTTCAGCTTTTTTTTATTTTTGTTATATTATCTGCTAGAATAGCGAAATCTATTCGGTTTAAAAGTTCTTTTCAAGTTGATTAATTCTTGGTGTTGTCTTCTAGCTGGAACTGAATCATCCACCCGTGTTTCAAAGTCTCAGAATTCTAAGCGTTTCATTTTCAATGACAGATTTTGGTTTGTACATTTTTCAGCATGGTTAAACTTTAGTCTCTTGCTCAATTCCCAGTGGATCATCTTTCCCACCCAGTCGTGCCTATTCTTGTATAATTTTATCGGCAGTTTTTATGTGTTCCCTTATGATGGTATAAAATGTGTTTATCACCACATAGCCTACGTTGGTTAGTTGGTTGGGTTTTATGGCATATCAACCTTTTTAGTTTATTTAACGCCAAATCCATTTTTATACGAATAATCAGTTCTATTTCAAGCAATTCAGTTTAGCATGAGTAAACAGTTTAATCGTCAAAAACATTTCTATTTCAAGCTATTCAGATTAGTCAAACAGTTCTAATTCAAACAGTTCTAATTCAAAACAATTCAGTTTAGTATAAGAATAATTTTTGCCCACACACCGTTAAATGTCAAAACTGTTCTATTTCAAGTAATTCCGTTTAATGTAAGTACGTAGTTTAGATGTCAAAACAGTTCTATTTTAAACAATCCAGTTTAGCATAAATATGCAGTTTAAATGCAAAAAAGAGTAAGCACTCGAAACCACAGTTAAATTCTATTTTAAGATGGGACTCTATCAGGTGCTACCCCTACGGGTCAGAGTGGACCTGGGAGCGATGGTAAGGGAAAGGGTACTCCCCATTCCCCAAAGCTTCAGCATTACTGGAACCTCAACATCAGATTGTTTAGTGTCATATCTGACACTCATTGGGTAGGTGGGGATCTTACCCCTGGGCAAAAATTATTCAGACTTGCCGTTCTGGTGGTTATTATCGATTTTTTGCTTTGATATAATTCTTAGATTTTATTATTACTGCTTTGAGAGTTTTTTTTTACATCAGCTAACGCAGATAGTTTTTCACAGGAGTTTGAGTGACAGTAAGACTTCTCATATTATGGTTCTTACGTTAAATGTCGCTATTTTTATTGTTTGTTTGCATGGCAAATACACCCAACCAAGCCGAAACACTACTGCATACTTTAGAACGAGCCGCCGCAGGTATTGGCCTCCATATCAATGCACACAAAACAGAATATATGTGCTATAATCAAACAGGCGACATCACCACACTGGATGGAACCCCTCTTAAACTAGTAGACAAATTCACCTACCTAGGAAGCAGCGTATCATCAACAGAAAAGGACATCGACACGCTGCTAACGAAGGCATGGACAGCTATCGGTAGGCTATAGATCATATGGAAATCAGACCTGACCGATAAAACAAAACGCAGTTTCTTCCAAGCAGTGGTCGTGTCGATACTGCTGTATGGATGCACTACTTGGACGCTAACTAAACGGCTGGAGAAGAAGCTAGACGGCAATTACACAAGAATGTTGCGAGCTACATTGAACAAGTCCTGGCGGCAACATCCCACAAGGCACCAACTATACGGCCACCTGCCTCCCATCTCGAAAACTATCCAAGCTAGACGAACCAGACATGCAGGACACTGCTGGAGAAGCTGACGAGCTCATAAGTGATGTACTCCTATGGTCCCCCACACATGGCCGGGCAAAAGCAGGACGACCAGCTCGAACATACATCCAGCATCTATGTGAGGATACGGGATGTGGCACTGAAGACCTGCCAGAGATGATGAACGATAGGGAGAAGTGGCGAGAGAGGGTCAGGGATATCCATGTCTGTGGCACGACATGATGATGATGATGATGAAGACTCCTCAAATCTCCAGAACTCTTCTTCGTATTCTTCCCGATCTTAATAATGCTGTAGTTTGGATGGTCTCCAGTCGTCCTATTATTTCCAACTCCCCCATCACCTTTATCAATCCTTTGGTGACTGTACCGAGAGCATCCTTTACAATTGGTATCACCATCACTTTTATGTTCCATAGTTTTTTCACTTCTCTATCAAGGTTTAGGTACTTATCTTCTTTTTCTCTTTCTTTCAGTTTTACCCCGTGAACAGCTTGAACAGCAAAGTCCACTATTTCGCAGATTTCCCCTTTATTATTGACTATCACTAGGTCTGGTCAACACCGGGTTATGCATATACCATTTTTTCTTTGTAGTAATTTGCTTCATTTACTTATTATTTGATATTATTATCATTATCATTATTACTCCTTGATTGTTTTTCATATCAGCGTTAGCTGATGGCTTTTTAAATAAATTTGAGTGACAGCGCGTCTCCTAAAATCTCCAGGACTCTTCTCAGTATTCTGGCCGATCTCAATAAGGCAGTGGTTTGGATGGTCTCCACTCGTCCTCTTATTTCCAAGTCCTCCATTCCCTTTATCTATCGTTTGGTGACAGTACCAAGACCACCAAATATAATTGGTATAAACGTTACTTTCCTGTTCCACAGTTTTCTCAGTTCTCTAGCAAGATCCTGGTACTTATCTTTCTTTTCACTTTCTTTCAATTTTACTCTGTATTTAGTAGCTAACCAGCTATTTAAAACCAAATCCATATCTATACATATAGAGTTCTTTTTCAAACAATTCAGTTTAGCATCAGTGCAAAGTTTATATTTCAAAAACAGTTCTATTTCAAGCTATTCCGTTTAGTCAATAAAGTTGAATTGTTGCATGTATTACTATATATCACTAACAATTAAATTAAACATCAGTCATTTATTTACACAGTTAAATATAAAAATAGTTCTATTTCAAATAGTTAAGTTAAGCATAAGTACACAGTTTAGTTCTATTTGACCCATTAATAGGACCCAGATAATTGCTACCCATCTGGGCCAGAGTGGACCTGGTAGCGATGGCAAAGAAGTAGTACTCCACATTCCCCAAAGTTCCAGCATTACTTGAGCCTGACCATCAGACTGTTTAGTGTCATATCCAGGACACTCGTTAGGGGAGTCTTAGCTCTCTGCATAGATGCAGTTAGTGTACTGTGCAGCCCCAACCAAGTGGGCCACACGTTGGGGGAGTCTTAATCCTCTGCATAGATGCAGTCGGTATATTTTCCAGCCTCCTACCTGCCGAATGGGCCCAGATGTAAGATTGGACTTGACTTGATTCACTGAACATGAATAGAACTTTCGTAAAATTCACTTGTGAAGAGAATGTATACGATCTTAATAATGAGGTGATAATTCAATGAAGTTAATTTGAATCATGTGACGAGATGATAACGTGAAATTCTGTGGAAAGCTGAAACAACGTTATATGTGTATGTATATCTGCGTGAAGAAAAGGTAATAATGATTTGAATGATACTAAAAAATAAAATAAAATAAAAGTAGAGGAGTAAACTTTGATTGAGAAAACAAAAGAATGAAATTAAAAAATAAAAAATCACAAAATGATATCAGAAACAAAGCACTGAGGAACATAGACTAGAAAAAAGAAAGGTCAACATTCGATTTAGCTAAGTTCACCATTTCCATAGAAAAAAAAAAAACGTTTTCTTATTTCGATCGATAAGATTTTCCTTTCCTCCGGGAATTAATTAATGCTGAAAAATATTTGCCTTTTTTAGGTTTTAAAGATAGTTCAGCTAACAATGTAACTTCTACAATAAAGTGAACCCTAATTTTCCGTCTGTTTTACGAAAATGAGGCTGTGGAATTAGAATTATCTTTTTTCAATGCCCCACCATTTTCTTGAGTTATTTTTTAACTTTATAATTTTTTTTTTTTTTAAACTCTTATGTATTATTTTCAATTTTTGAGAATTATTTAGTTTTACCCAAAGGTTTAAATTCGGTAATTTATACTCTGCTTTTGTTTGTTTTCTTATTTCAGTAATGTTTTTATTATTATTCTTTTCTTAGAAATACTTTTATCATCTTTAGTGTGAGAAGTGAGGTTGGGATTAGTGTTGGATTCGGGGTTCTCCTCAAAATAAACCGGTAATATCTTTATAAGATATTTCGACTTCTCATTTATCTGACAAAGAATGGTGTTCAGTTTAGAAAAGTGAACCTTCGATTTCAGTCCTTTATCCAAAATAGAGATTTAAAATAATCAGTTAATTTTTTAATTATTTCCTCATTATTATTCTTTTCACGAGTTCTTTAAGCCAGCGTTAGTTAGTGGTCTTTCTCAAGGATTTGGGTGACAGTAAATTTTCTCAGTTATCTAGGGCTGAGTATTCTAGCTGTGGTCCTATTCTTGCAGTTATTTCTAAATCCTTCGGTTCAAACCTTTTGAAATTGTTCCCAGTGCACTAACTACAATTGGTTTCACCGTTACACCAGTTCCAAAAATTTCTTTTTCAGTTCTCTGGTCAGGTCCATGTCTTTGTCAATCTTTTCACTTTCTTTTCTGAAACGGCAAAAATCAACGAGATTGTAACTTCATATTTTCTTTTTAATCAAAACTTCAAAAATTACTTTTAAAATAAGAGCCGGTTATTTTTTCGTTATCATATCTAGTCCATTTCTTTCCTTTGATGTATCTCTGATGCATTATTTCTTTTTTCTTCGTTTCAATAGCTAACATTTGCAGAATGCCTGTCGTGTCCCTCATGTTGCCTTTCAAGGGAGCACCTGACGATCACGACACCCAGATTTGTTGTCTGGGTCCTACGTTGGTTAATTTTGGATTTTTTTTTATGGTTGGCATGTTGTAGCTATTCAAGACCCAGATTTTGATAATTAGAGATGTAACTCGGTACTCTTACAAGAAAGGGGACATTACGACAAACAAACACACTTCGATTTTAAACTTACTAAGTTTTAACTACGTCTAACGGTCATCTTTTAAAAAATGTAAGGGCTTAAATCTTAGTTCGTTACTGAACGTGCTACTATGAGCGTAGATTAGCTTATGACAGATACTAGTGTTTAGTTGTTTTAAAACGAGCCATTTTGGGATGACTCCCCAATAGTCTGTCCTTGTTCACCGTTCTATTCTTATTGTCCCAATATCTTCCTCGATTGTTCCTATCACCAAATTTTTATACAAAACTTCCAGTCATGTAACTTGGACGAAGGAGTACTCCAAGTAAAAATTCTTCACTCTTCAGTTCTTTATTTTCTTTTCACTAATAATCCTATTTTCCATTTTTATTACGAAAAAAAAAAAAAAACACAAAATTTATTTCGATAGTACGGCATAGATTTAAAAAAAATATTTATAAACGAGCAAAAATTCCAGCATATCGATGAAGATAATAAGGTGTCTGCGGTGCAATGGTTATCGTCGTAGGAAATGGACACGGCGACACGAGTTCAAATCCTGGACGAGACTGATTGCATTTCTCATAGCACTAATACCCTTGGGAAAGGTATAAATCCAATTATTCTCCCTCCAGCTATGGGTATATAGTAGGGCAGACTGAGTTCTTCAGCCTTGGTGAGGCAACTAGTCTAGGAGAAAGAAAACTGTGAATTCAAACCTGTTAAATCCCGCTTAAAAATATTGACCTTGTGTCATATCCTACCCGAGCGGAGGGGTTGCTAAATAAGGATAATAAGTTCAGAATGTTTCCAGCGTTAGCTTACCTGAATTTCCCATTCTTATATTTCATGTTCCTGCCACCACCACCATTATTATTATTATCATTATTATTATTCCTTGCAAGTGTTTCACACCAGTGTTAGCTGATAGTCTTTCACAGGAGTATAATTATTATTATTAACAATGGCGAGGTTGTTTTTGGTGTTGGGATTGTAATTTAAGCTTAAAATAAATCCCCCCAATTTTTTTCTATTTCTAAATAAACGAATTTTATCCTTAGGGTGAAACTTATTCATTCTCAAACATTCAAAATAAGGTGGAAAAATAAAAACAAACAGACAGAAGAAAACAAAAGAAATAATAAACAGCAACATAAACTAAGAAAAATATGCAAGAAAATGAATGACCAGTAAAAGAAAGATAATTTCACAGCCTCATTTTCATCAGATAGTCCGAAAATAAAGGTTCAATTCATTGCAGTAGTTGCGTCGTAAATTAAATTATCTTTAAAAACTGAGAAAAGAAAAAAAAAAAAGAAAAAGATTTTAAAGCATTTACAAATTTGAGGAAGAGACGAAAATCTTATCGATCAAAAGCAGAAATCTTTTTTCTATGAAAACGTTGCACTTACAGAAATGGAATGCTGAACTTACTTTTTTCTATTTCTTCTTGTTTTTATTTTCTGATCTTATTTTGTGATGTTTTAAAATCTATTTCATTTTTTCTTTAATTAAAGTTTTAGAATCTGCTTTGTTATTCACATATCAACCTTATCATTATTTTCATATTTTTTAACATACACACAATATATACACGCCCGTAAAAAGGAAAAAAAAAAGGACAGAAACAGCACCTGTAGAGACGGAAATTTGTCACAGACAATTAACGCATTTATTGGACCTGAAAATTTCCAGCCAAAAATCAAGGAATTAAAAAGAATAACAAACTTATTAAAAAAGTGGTCACTATATAACACAAAAACAACGGCACAATCAAACATTATAAACTTCCTGACGAAAGTGGGAACACTTGAAACACGTGTAGAAGAAAAATAGATAACTTGAAAATAAATTATCTTGAGGACCTATTTATTTTAGAAAATCAACTTTTTTCTCTCATTTGACCAACAAAAAAATTGTGTGTGTGTGTGTGTATATATATATATATATACACACACACACTATATATATATACACACTACTACTACTAATAATAATTTAAGATATGTTAATTTTATATATATTTGATAGCATGGATGCAAATCTGTGAACACGGGTTTTATGCTGTGTATGACAATCATCAGGCAGATGATAATTGTCGTATTAAGACGGCATCAAACCAATCATCGTAGAGAAGAATCCATGATATTAAATATATATATATAAACTAATATTTATTCCTTAATTATTATGTAATAGCTCTATCACAGATATTGAGCACTCTGCAAATTATACCGCATTCGGTCAGCCACAAACCCACCAAGTGTGATTGTGACCACCATACACTGTTGTAATATATGTGTATTACACAACACGGTTTCTACTTTTTAATGACTGACGTTATCATCTCATCACATAATTCAATTTCAAGATCATTGTATTTACCATTTTTTACTGAAACAATTCCATGGGTACGAAGTGGAAATCTAAAAAGAGAAACTGAATATCTTAATCATCATCATTATCATGTCGTGCTGCTTGCACAGATATCCCTGACCCTCTCTCACCACTTCTCCCTATCGTTCATCGCCTCCGGCAGGTCTTCAGGGCTACATCCCGTATCCTCACGTAGCTGCTGGATGTATGTTCGAGCTGGTCGTCCTGCTTTTGCTCGGCTATATTTGGGGGTCCATAGGAGTACATCACTTATGAGCTCGTCTCTGCTTCTCCAGCAGTGTCCTGCGTGTCTGGTTCGACTAGCTTGGATAGTTTTCGTGATGGGAGGCAGATGGCCGTATAGTTGGTGCCTTGTGGGGTGTTGCAGCCAGGGCTTGTTCAATATTGCTCGCAACATTCTTGTGTTATTGCCGTCTAGCTTCTTCTCCAGCCGTTTAGTTAGCGTCCAAGTAGTGCATCCATATAACAGTATCGACACGACCGTTGCTTGGAAGAAATTGCGTTTCATTTTATCAGTCAGGTCTGATTTCCATATGATCGATAGCTTATCGATGGCTGCTCATGCCTTTGCTATTCGCGTGTCGATTTCTTTTTCGGTTGATGAGACACTGCTTCCAAGGTAGCTGAATTTGTCTACCAGTTTCAGAGAGGTTCCCTCTAGTTTGGAAATGTCACCTGTTTGATTAAAGCACAAGCTGATTACAACCACAGAGAACAGCAAGAACCACTTCATCTCTATCATCACATAACCAAATCATGAGATGATAGAGATAAAGCAGTTAATTATATAATTGAAGAATATATTAAAAAGGCACAAAAGGAATACAAGAGTATACATGACTGGGTAGGGAAAGTGATCCACTGGAAATTGTACAAGACATCTGCTCATCAACGTCGCAGAGTACTATCAATGTGGCCGAAAAATATCAACCAAATAGATTTGGTTTTTGGTTTAATGGCATATCAACCTTCGTGGGTTATTTGATGCCAAAGCCATCATTCTAGAAGAACAGCAGTGATATTATTTAACCCTTAGCTGGGAGAATAAGGAGTTTCATCCCTTTACCAAGAATATTTGTCTGAAAGTGTACATAATAGCGTGACTAGAGTCCCAACTCGCTTGCTACGATTCTGCAGTCCATTGCTTTAACCATTAAACCACGAGGACACTCGACCAATCAAATAGAGAGAAGAACGTTAATACATAGAATACATATGTCTTCCTTCTTTTGGGGTCTTGGGTAAAAATCCTCTCCGGGATTGTAAGAGACCGAAAGAAAAACTAAAAATTGAATAATGATTCTCATAAAAGTCGTACGGACTTGAGGAGACTTGCTGCCACTTAGATTCCAATGAAAGGACACCCGTTAACGCTTGCAGCAAAAAGTCGCAAGGAATAAAATAATAATACACATTATTATGATTATGCATAACAAGTCCTGGCGGCAACACCCCACAACTGTACGGCCACCTGCCTCCTATCACGAAAACTGTTCATGTTAGACGAACCAGACATGCAGGACACTGCTGGAGAAGCAGGGACGAACTCATAAATGATGTACTCTTATGGAGCGCCACACATGGCCGTGCAAAAGCAGGGCGACCAGCACGAACATACATTCAGCAACTATGTGAGGATACAGGATGTTGTCCAGAAGACCTGCCAGAGGCAATGAACAATAGGGAAAAGTGGCGAGAGATGGTCAGGGATATCCGTGCTACCAGCACGACATGATGATGATGATGATGATGATTATCATTGAGTGAGGTTACAGACAGTTTTCGATCGATCAAAATCCATTCAGCTTATTGACAACAACAATAAAAAAAAAGAACAAACAAAAAAATCCACTTTATTATTCTTGTTAATTATTCATACTACTCTGAAATATAATGATAAAAAAGACCATCATCATCATAATCGTGAACAGTAACAGTCAGAATCCTGACCTTTTAGATCGTCTCAAACACAGACAGACGTTGAAAAAAATTACGATGAATTTTACTGTATCTGCTGATGAGGGTTGAGAACACTCCCCGCCCACCGCGAAAAAGGGTGTCACGGATATGACACTAAACAGTATCTGGTGGTGAGGCTCTTGTTTAGAACCTTTGAAGAGTGTAGAGTATCCTTTCATTGCCATTACTCTCAGGTCCACTCTAACGGGTACTACCAATCCAGGTCAGAGTCCCATCTATGGGTCCACTTTATGGCATATAAGACGCAGAGGAATTTTCAAAGATATTTTTAGTAAAAAAGTGCGCCTTATATGCCGTCAAATAAGGTAAATGGTTTGGCTCGATTTTATGGCATATCAACCATTGTAGGTTATTTAATGCTAAATATATATAATTTGTAAACACATGCTAACATTTTTAAAAGAACCAGTGCTCATTTTTTTTTTTTGCACACAGTTAAATAGTTTCACTTAATTCGAATAATTCTAATTATTATAAATACTTTGTGTACACACAATTGAAATGTTAAACAGTTCAATTTGATTCATTGATAGGACCATATCAGCAACTCGCTTTCCGGGTCAGAGTGGATTTCGGACTATTGGCAATGAAGGGGTACTCCACATTCCCCAAAGCTCCAAGACTGATGTATCACCATCCGATGATTTAATGTCATATCCAGGAGACATGTTGGGGAAGATGGTTGGTTGGTTGGTTGTTTCGGTTTTATGGCATATCAACCTTTGTAGGTTATTTAACGCCAAATCAATTTTTATGTAAATAGTTTTATTTACATATAAATTGTTTGCCATTTTGTTTCATGGCGTCTGAGGCGCCCGCATTGGGGGAATGCCGACGGGGCCGAAGGTATTTTTGGATTTGCCGGAGGCGTGTGGGCTACGGTCCTGCATCCGGACCCACTTTAAAAAAGGCCTTGTGCTGTACTTGTCTTGTGGTGGGACGGGATATCAATAAATTTCTATTTCAGAAAATTCAGTTTTATACGAGTACACAGTTTAAATGTCAAAAGCATTTCTATTTCAAGCTTTTCAGTTTATTCAAACAGTTCTAATTCAGCTAATTCATTTTAGCATAAGTACAGATTTAGTTAACATATAGTTAAATGTAAAAAAACAGTTCTATATTTAACAATTCAGTTTTGAGTAAGTACTGTTTCAATGTCAAAAACATTTCTATTTCTAGCTATTCAGTTTAGTCAAACAGTTCTAATTCAAACAATTCAGTTTAGCATAAATATGCAGTTAGTTCTATTTAACCCATAGATAGGGCCCTATCAGGTGCAACCATTCCGGGGCTAGAGTGGACCTGGTAATAATTGCAATAAAGGAATGCTCTGTATTCCCCAAAGCTCCAGCATTACTGCAATCTCACCATCATATTGTTTCGTGTCATATCCAGGGCACTCGTTAGGGTGTGATCTTACCCCTCTGTAGAGAAGCAGTCGGCGTATTCTTCCGACCCAGCCGACTGGGCAACTTGTTGGGGAAGTCTTTCTCCTCTGAACAGATTCAGTCAGTGTATTCTACAGCCCCAACCAACTGGGCTAATCAATAAATTATTAGTATTAGATAGGAATACTTGAAACCATACAACTGAACGCAAATTTGAATTATATCGCAATATTTAGTTTAAGCAAAGGCTCCTCTAGATTTTTGTTATGTAAAAAAAAAGTTTTAAAGAAAAACTTCACAAAAAGTGAAAATGAAGATAAGATTAACGGGATTTTCTAATCTCACTCAATTAAATATGTATTTGAATTAAACGTAAGTGTTCTCTCTAAATAACTCGAAATACATGAAAATAAATTAATATACCTCTTGAATATAGGCAAATATGCAATGTGAAGTATCTGTTTTCTGACGTTAGGCGAAGATAGAGTAATCAGTCGATATATATATTTTTTTTATTTCAGTTTTATTTTGTTAAAGTGTTGCTTTTGAAATCCAGAAGGTTTATTGCCCCCTTTATGACAGCCAGACACCTATGAACCCCTTGAATAGTTCAATCATTTCCCAAGGGTCTCTCTTACCTATGAGTGGGGTCCAGAATACTCCGACTTAATTCGCTGGATTGGATTAAGACACCTCTCCCGAGAAAGTGGGGTATCCTGGACATGATATTAAACTTCACCTGATCAGGCTCCAGTTTTTAAGATTAATGGAGTGCGGAGTACCCCTTCATAGCCATTTCCCCCAAGGCCACTGACCCAGGGTGGTAGTACCTTTCAGGGTCTCATCTATCAGTCTGTTTAAAATTGATTCGTATTTGATAGAAAGGTGTGCAAAAAATAAAACCTTTGAAAGAAACAGTTATATAAAGAATTTAGATATGAATGTATATTGAAGATGATTCACTAACCTCTTGGCACAAAATAACCCAAGACAAGTTGACATGCCGTTAAAATCAATGTGTCTTAATTTTTGTTTTTGTTGTATAGTGGCTCTTATCACGCTACTTCCGGTATCACGGAAATAGAAAAGATGCCGTGCCTCTAGAAGTGAGACTGAGACAGAAGAGCTATGGGTCCGGCTTGTTTTCGGACACCAGAAAACAGTCGGCCTCCATTTCGTAGACGAGGGGATGGGAGGGCAACCAAACGGGGAATTTTTCCTTGGTCTTCGATTTCGTTTTTGTATTTCGGAGTTTTTCTCCCATCCTCATCATATAAGATTTTTGTAAATAAATCATAAAATTGTAAATAAAATCATCCATTTCATACGGGTTTTAAGTAGGTTTTCTCACAGAGCAAATGTGGTATTTTGATGGTTGCGGCGCGCATGGTGATGGATGTCTGTCTATATATTGTATCGTTGAATGGGTCGGTGAATGTGGCTAGCTAGGCCCCCTTGTAACATATAGAACTTCCCCTTCCCCACCAAACTCCAAGGCTTTGTGCCTTCCATTTGTATAAAAATGGAAATAAACAGAGACGGAAGGACGTCGGTCAGTAGAAAACCAACTTTGGACTTAACATCTACAGCGAGAGACATATAATACTAGTCGAACTGTACCACTTGATCGCTCCCTTACCACGATACAACAATTTTATATCTTTGAAGTTAAGTTGTCGAAATGTACTATGTATATCAATCCCTTTTTGATCTCCGCTACCCAGACATTTATCGACCCTACGGATACATCCAAAGAGTCAGGAAAGTCAGTATTGACCATTTTGGAAAAACCTAGTTTAATGCGTTTTAAGACCACTAAATATACAAAATTTAATAAAACTTAGTTGAATAACTATTTTTGGAAAGGACCGTTCACCAGGGTTTTGAAATCAATAGTCTTTTCCTTTTGGTAAATTTACTGTGGTAAGCTTTGGCTGACCAGACAATTCGTACAGAAATCAAAACCAACAGGCTCCTGTTTTACCATTTAACTGTTTCTGGCCACTTCCATGATCAATTGTAACGAGAGAGAGAGAGAGAGAGAGAGAGAGAGAGAGAGAGAGAGAGAGAAATACACTTATTCACATTAGCTTGATCAGCAGACTCTTCCGCACATATGTATGCGATTATTTTGGCACATTTGTATTTTATTTTAATACACAGCTGTACATCAAATATAGAAAATAGATGTTTTATAAATTAGCCACTATTGGAATATGCTTGATGTTATCAAGGCCCGAATGGTTACAAACTTGAATTCGACGTTCGAGTCATGATGTTGAACGATACAGAGTTTAAGTTATTTGACATTTGTGCAACGCATTTTTTTTTTAAAAATGGGGACACATTTTTACGCAATAAGCGTTAACGAGGGCACATTTGGCGACGAGTTATGGTTAGTAATTTATTGGTCTTAAGTTCGAACCCTAATGGGACTACTTTTATTATAGTTTGACATTATATATATATATATATATATATATATATATATATAAAAGGTGACTGTTTGATAAATGATGTTGCTATGCGTTCTTTACCTGGTTCATTGGTTGTAAGACACTAAGGTTAGCTTAGATATAAAGCACTCACTGAGAATCCTATTCAGTAATAATGATGATCTGCGTACTGAGCTTGCTTATTCGAGTCTAAATATGAGAAAAAAAAAAAAATGAATGAAAGGAAATTTGAATATTGATGTCGGATTATCTGCCCTTACCTGAAAGATAAAATTTCTGAACGTTTTGCTTGGTATCATCGTTTAATGGCATATTGACCTTTGTGGTTTATTTAATGCCAAAGCCATCCTTTTAGAAGAACAGTAGTAGTTCTATTTAACTAACCTGAGGGGACAAGTGAGTTCATGTCTTTCTCAATGGTATTAATCCAAAAGTGAACCTAATAGCGCCCCTGGAGTTCGAACTCACTTACTTCGATGTTGCAGTCCAGTCCGTTAGGCCTAACGATTGCTCGGAAACAACGTAAGTTTTCAGCATCTGAGGAGTATTATATAATCCGACAATTTCGAATGATAGTACTGGGTTATTCACCATTGTGTGTGTATGGAGGAGATGAATTTTCCGAAGGATCGCAAAAGGCCGATATAACGAGTTATCAAAGAGACCCGGAAAGAGGCAAAAGGAAAGGTATTTTCCGTCTATGCAATCTACAGTTAGGGAACCACTTATTCGAGTGGTACAACCACACTGTCAGTTTATTTTGGTTTTATAGCATATCAACCATTGCATGTTATTTAATGGTAAATCCTTTTTATACACATGTATCAAATATATAATTTGGTTTGCTTTAGTTTTATGGCATATCAACCATTGTAGGTTAGTTAATGCCAAATTTACTTTATACATATATATTAGATATATAAGATTTGGTTTGGTTGGGTTTTATGGTATATCAACGATTATAGGCTATTTAATGCCAAATCCAATTTATACATATAAAAGAGGTGCATACGATAAGTTTCCAGACTTTTTTTTTGTATGGACACTTTTATTGAAAGTACACACATGATACTCTCGTCCCCATCGAAGTAATCTCCTCCGGCTGCAATGCACTTGTTGTACTGTTCCAATAACTTCTGGAAGGCCACATGAATGTCCTCTTGTGTGAGCGTGTCAATGACCTTCGTCACAGCCTCTTTCATCACCTCAATTGTCTCATAACGACAGCCTCTAAGCTTAGGAAATAAGCAAAAGTCACAGGGAGCAAGGTCTCGACTATCGGGAGGCTGAGGAATTGTCTTAATGCCCATCTTGGTCAAGTAGTCTGTGACAAGGATGGATTTGTGGATTGGTGTATTGTCCTGGTGGAAATGCCTCTGACCCGATTTGAAGAGTGCTGGCCTCTCCCGACGGTATCCCTTCCTGAACTCCCTTAAAACCTCAACATAGTAAACCTAACCCTAATCCTTTGGCCAATCAACTCTGGTGTATTGACTTCCTTACTCCCCCTACACCTCTCATCATCCCTCCCAGACTCCGTGCCTTCCTTGAATCTCTTATGCCACTCAAAAACTGAAGCTCGATTCATGCAAGATGGTCGAAAAGCAGTCAGAAGCATTCCATACGTTTCTGTGGCATTTTTTCCAAGTTTAAAACAGAATTTTATTGCATATCGTTCTTCTAAATTGTCAGATTGCATTTTTGAAATTCACCAGCTGTGACAATCAGGCTTTAGTAGGGTGTATTCCAATTCCTGCTATAGCAGTTCATTTGTGCCTGAAAT
>CAUZXS010004141.1:172500-183386 GCA_963585895.1 Sepioteuthis lessoniana
CCCATTCAACCCCAGAAACACACAGAAAACTTTCAAAGACCAGCACAAATACAAAATCAACCACAACGCCCAGCACAAATTATCCACTCCCCAGCTCAACATATGCAAAAAGAACCCCCCTCCCACCAATTCTTCCTTCTCTCTCTCCGATCACCACTCCCAAAATATTCTCCCGATCCCGATCAGTAAATCGAATTGGACTATCACCATCATCATCACCAATACATACAAGAACTCATTCAGAAACAAACCAAGTTCGAAATCCTTTGATTGGAATAACTTTATGCACGGAACCCGACCCATCAAAAATTACAGACCATCAGCTAAAAACAATTTTAAAACCATTATCATCATTCAGACATATAAACGAAAAAAACATATCCAACCCTTACTTGTTTAGGGATGCAGCCAAGGTGACCACCTTTGTTCGCGCAGCTGGTAACCGCACAAGGGAGCTGTGGCGCTTCATTCAGGAAGCCAGCTGTGCGGATTTGAGGCTGGCGGAGTTGGAGCATTCCTCCCTCAAAAAAATGCTTCCTTTTTGTTCGGGCAGGGTCCCGATTTTAGTTCACCCGTCATTTTATAGGTCCCTAAAACTGAGGTACCCCATGGATGTCGGAGGAATTACCAGGGATGACCGAGTAAGTACTGAGCTCGGTACCGGTTCCCTGCGTCAGGCCGTCGGCATCCTCAGCCCAAAGGATTTCCGGCCCATAGTCGCCAGTGAGTAAGGTAAGTGGGACTGATGGCTCTAAACCTTGCTACTTTGAATGTGAGGGGATTGAGGGATCCGGGCAAGTGTACGCGCTTGCTTGGTGAACTTAAAACCCTCGGTGTAGATGTTGCTGCGGTGCAGGAAACCCACTTCACTTGCGGTGCCGACTGTCGCTGGAAAGCGATTTTAACGTTTTCTCAGCATATGGCAGCCGTACCAGCGTTGGGGTTTCTTTGCTAGTTGGACGCAGCCTTGATGCAGATGTTGACGTTGTTTTTGCAGGTGACGGGGGCCGACTGGTTGTGGCCGATGTTGCCGTTAAAAGTTTCAAGTTTCGTCTGGTTGCGGTTTATGCGCCCAATATCGTTGTGGAGAGGGCTTCCTTTTTTCGTCGGTTGGCGCCGTTCCTGGACGATACGAAGCGGCTAGTCTTAATGGGTGATTGGAATGCGATCCTTGATCCCAAAATAGATAAGGTCGGGCGGGGAGTTAGGCGTGTGGGAAGGTGTGAAAGCAGCCTTGCCGGCCTCATGACTCGTCATGACCTCGTCGACAGGTTTCGTCTTGATCACCCAGGGCGGGAGATGTGGACGTGGCTAGATAGTTCGCCCTCTGCCAAAGTAGGTTCCTACTTGGACAGAGTGTTAGTGAGATGAGCTGACATTGACTTTGTTAGTTGTCCCACGTTCCACTTGATAGCGTGGACTGACCATAAACTTGTTAGAGTCAGTCTACGGTTAGCAAATAGGCCTAGTCTGGCCGGCTACTGGAAGTTCAATACCTCCTTACTGGAGATACGGGACTTCCGGGACCGGTTGGAATCCCTAATTAAGCGGGCGTTAGTGGGGGCGGTTACCGGGAATAGGTGGGGGGGGGTATCTCTTAAACATAGGATTAGAGATTTCGCCACCAAGTACGGTCGACAGCTCAACTTAGAAAGGACCAAGGAAGCGAAATCTATAGACGATAGACTTTCCCGGGCGGTGGCTGGGGGCGACTCCCTAGGTGTAGAACTAGCTAGGAGGGACCTTGAGCGTGAGAGTAGCGAGCGCTACAAGGGACACGTAGTTAGATCTAGGCTAAAAAGAGTTCCCAACGAAGCTGTGAAATCGAACGCAACTGCGCGTGAAGAAGAAGGTGCGAAGGTTCCCCGATCGGTACATCGCGTCTGTCAAGACCCCGGACGGGCGACTGCTGCGATCGAGTCGTGAGATACGTGACGCCTTTCGGGCGCACTTTCGGGATCGCTTTGCCCGCTGCACTGATCTCCCGCTCCGGGAGTTTCGCAGCTATCTCGCCGACTTCCCCCACCTTGAGGTGGCTGAAGCGGCTAGTTGCGAGGGTGTGGTTACTGAATGCGAAGTCCGTGACGCGTTGAAGCAGGTCGGCCTCAACAAGTCACCGGGACTAGATGGTTTGCCCTACGAAGTGTACTTGAGGATGTCGCACATGTTTGTGCCTATTCTGACGGATATGTTCAACCATTGGTTCGCCCAGGGAGCCATCCCTGGTAGTGTTACCAAGGGCGTGATCACATTGCTGAAGAAAGGTGGCAGGCATGTCTGGGAGGGTTTAGACGATTACTCTGCTTAACACAGAGTTAAAGATTTTGGCCCGGGTCTTAGCGAATCGTTTACAGCTTGTCATTAGCGATCTGATCAGCCCCGAGCAGACCTTTGCTGTGAAGGGAAGATCAATCCAGGACAACCTGCACTTGATTCGCGAGGTCCTAGAGGGGATAGAAGACGACACCGAAGCCGCGCTGATCAGTTTGGATCAGTCCAAGGCCTTCGATAGGGTTGACCATCGGTTTTTGGCGACTGTTTTGGAGACTGCCGGATTCAAACCGGAGTTCCGAAGATGGATTAGCATGATGTACCACAACCCTCAGGCAGTGGTGCAGGTGAACGGAAGGCGTTCGGGGACGATCGCGATCGAGCGTTCGGTCCGGCAGGGCTGCCCCCTGTCTCCTCTTCTCTATGTCCTCGCGCTGGAGCCCCTCCTGCGCAGGCTTAGGGATGAGGGGACAAGTCCGGCACTGCGCGGTATCCCATTCGTTGGCCGCCTTGCGGCTAGGGTTTCCGCGTTCGCTGATGACGTCACAGTCTTTGTATCCCGCCTCCGGGATATAGAGGCTGTGAAAGAGGCGGTTGTCGAGTATGAGCGGATTGCAGGGGCCAAGGTCAATTTTGACAAAAGCGAAGGTTTGCGGCTTGGTGCTTGGAGGGGTAGCAATACTCTTCCAGGGCCCTTCCGCTGGAGTGACGGACCCATCCGCATCCTTGGGGTGTGGTTTGGGCCCGACCTCCAACTGGAGCGAAATTGGTCGGAAGTACGAGCCAAGGTGAATGCTCAGGTGGGAATCTGGCTTTCAAGGAGGTTGTCCTTAAAGGGTAGGGCGGAGGCGTGCGCTGCGTACGTCTTCCCCTTGATCCTTTACCGATTGGCTGTACTCCCTCTGCCTAAGGCACATCGGTTGGCGCTTCAACGATCCCTCTCCAGACTTGTCTGGGGAGGTGCAAGGCCGATGGTCCGTAGGCAGGTCTGTATCCAACGTACACGCAACGGGGGTCTGGGTATGCCTGATCTGGAGAGCCACTGGCTTGCTGAAAGACTTGCATATCTGGGCCGTGTCTTGACGGGGGACTCAGTGTGGAGACGAAAGGCGAGTCGGACTTTTCCTTGCCTCAACTCAGACCCAAAGGCTGAAGGTCGACGTAGGCCTTTGGGCGAAGCACTGTTTGTCCGCGAGTGCCGAAAGGCCCTTCGTAACCTTCTTGGGTCCAGTGACCTTTCATGGCCTCGGAAGGAGCTGTATCGGGAATTAGTGGTGGGTTCCGCTTCTGATCCTCTCAGCGAGCGGCACGGCTGGACGGCGGAGGAGATCCGCTCTCACTGGAATTGGGCGCCAGGATCGAGCTTCTTGAACAACTCCGAGTTCTCGCTCACCTGGCGACTTGTTCGAAATGCGTTACCCCTTGTCGGCTTAGACTACAAAGCGGGCCTGGCAGACATGCCCGATTGCGCTCGCTGCGGCAGTGGTTTGGAAGAAACGGCTGAGCACGCCTTCTATTACTGCGAGCGAGTTCGCCCGTTTTGGGACCACGTCGGCGAGTGGACGGCTCGCATCGAACCCAAACTGCTCGTGCTGCTCGACGTTGGTTACGTCGTGGACAACGTTCTTCCTCCGTTTCAGGGTGAGAAGCGTGTGGTGTTTCTCGCGATCCTAGCTGTAGCTAGAATGGTGATTTGGACGACGCGAAACAAGGGATTGTATGACGATGCAAACTTTTCTCATCGTGATCTGGTTTTGTATTTTCGGCATCAGCTGAGGGTCAAAATCAGATGCGATAGAAAACGCTTGGATCGCATAACATTCAGCAAAAGGTGGGTGAATGCAGCGAGCCTGGTCGTGCGAAAGGGGGCAATGTTGGAGTCATCCTTCCCTCCTCTGCCGGCCCATGGCGTCTACGGTACGGGTCCTTAGGGACCCCACCCCTGGTAAGTAGGACTGTTTTTCCCCCTTGAAACCTAGTTAGCAGTATGTTTGTGAGTCATTGTCCCCGTCATCTAGTCGTTAGTCCTCAAGATCTTCCCCATGCCCATTATTTTTGTACCTCAACACATATCCCAGTCCACGTTTACTAAAGATCTTGAACATTCATATGTATAAAAATCATACAACCTGCTTGCATCAACCCATACCGCGCCCGACCCTTTATTTCTTTTTACCCCTGTAGATTAGGCTCCCTGCCCCACCTAGGGAAGGTCCGGCTTGTTTCCGGTACTTTCGAACCGGAAAACAGTCGGCCTCCAATTTTATAGACGGGGGGATGGGAGGGCAACCAAACGGGGGATTTTTCCTTTGTTTCTTTGTTTTTGTATATATTTCGGGGTTTTTCTCCCATCCCCATCATATGAATTCATTTGTAAAAATTCACAATTTGTAAATAAAATCATGCATCACTCCCGGGGTTTTAAGTAGGACTTTTTTCATAGAGCAAATGTGGTATTTTGGTGGTAGCAGCGCGCATGGCGATGGATGAATGGTTATATATTGTACTGCTGAATGGGTCGGCGAATGTGGCTAGCTAGGTCTCCTTAGAATATATAGAACAGTAGGACCGCTCCCTTCCCCTCCCCCCAAAACTTCAAGGCCTTGTTCCTTCTATGTATCATACATAGAAATAAAACGAGTGAGTTCGAGTCTCATTGGGCGCCCCATTCATTCGGCCTTGTGCCATATCGAAGCAAAGAGCTTTGTAAATTACTATATATATATATATACACACACATACATATATATATATATATATACACACATACATATATATATGTATATATACACACATCATCATCATCATATCGTGCTGGCAGCACGGATACACACATACATAAATATATACATACACATACATATATATATATATACACATACATACATACATACATATATATATTCACACATACATACATTCATATATGTATATATACACATACATACATACATATATGTATATATACATATATATATATACACATACATAAATATATATATACCCATATATACCCCAAATATATATATATATATATATATACCCATACATATATATATATATATATACCCATACATACATATATATATATATATATATATACCCATACATACATATATATATATACCCATACATACATATATATATACACACATACATATATATATAAATATATATACACATACATACATATATATATATATATACACATATATTTATACACACACATATATATACATACACACACACATATATATATATATATACACACACACACATATATATCTACACACACACATATATACACACATACACACACACACATATATATATACACACACACATATATATATCTCCACACACACACACATATATACATGCACACACACATATATATATGTATATACACACATATACATAAATGTTTATACACATATATATATATATATATATATATACACACACATGCATATATGTATATATATACACACACGCACATGCATTTATATATACACACACACATGCATATATATATATATATATACACTTACACTCACATATATATATATATATACACAGACACACACACACACACACAGGTATATATATATATATATATATATATATCCACAAAAACACACATATATATATATATCATCATCATCATGTCGTGCCGCTAGCACGGATATCCCTAATCCTTTCTCGTCACTTCTCCCTATAGCTCATCGGCTCTTGCAGATATTCAGGGCTACATCCCGTATCCTCACATAGCTGTTGTATGTATGTTCGAGTTGGTCGTCCTGCTTTTGCTCGGCCATATGTGGGGTTCCATAGGAGTTCATCACTTATGAGCTCATCCCTGCTTCTCCAGCAGTGTCCTGCATGTCTGGTTCGTCTAACTTTCATAGTTTTCGTGATGGGAGGTTGGTGGCCGTATAGTTGGTGCCTTGTGGGGTGTTGCCGCCAGGAATTGTTCAATATTGCTCACAACATTCTTGTGTAATGGCCATCCAGCCGTTTAGTTAGCGTCCAAGTAGTGCATCCATACAGCACTATCGACACGACCACTGCCTGGAAAAAACTGCGTTTGATTTTATCGGTCATGTCTGATTTCCCTATGATCGATAGCTTATCGATAGCAGTCCATGCCTTTGTTAGCTGCGTGTCGATGTCTTTTTCGGTTGATGAGATACTGCTTCCTATGTTGATGAACTTGTCTACCAGTTTCAGAGAGTTTCTGTCTAGTGTGGAAATGTTGCCTGTTTGATTAAAGCACATATATTCAGTTTTGTGTGCATTGACATGGAGGCTAATGCCTGCAGGTGTTCGTTCCAAACTATGCAGTAGTGTTTTGGGTTGGTTGGGTGTATTTGCCAGTGGCGCTATGTCATCGGCGTAGTTGGCCTCGGTAATTGTTTTTGCTGGGTACCTTCTGTTTCTTTTCTTTGTCAGCTCGAAGCCGTTTTCTCTGATTTTATCAATCGATGTTCTAAGCACGTAATCTAGACAAATGATAAAGAGGTATGGGGCAAGTGTGTCCCCTTGTAGTACTCCTGCTACAATGTCGAAGTATTCTGTGTCTCCATCCGGTGAACGTACTTTCACTTTGGTGTTTCTATAGAGAATCGTTATTGCTGGTACGGTTTCTTTTGGTAGGCCGTGTGCTAGTAGGATTTGTTCCATCTTCCCTCTGTGAATAGAATCGAAGGCCTTGGTAAAGTCGACAAATAGTAATGTCGTCTGTAGGTTTTTTTGCCCATACGCCTTCAAGGATTCTATTTGTGAAGTCGTGGATGTATTTCTTCGGAAGCCATTTTGGTTTTTCCTAAGGATGTTGTCGATTTTGGGTTCTATGCGGTTTCGTAGCAGGGCATTGTAAATGTTGGCTGCTATAGATGTAAGTGTTATACCTCAGTAATTCTTGGCTAATCCGAGGTCACCCTTTTTAGGAAAGGGGAGGATGCACCCCTTCATCCATCTGTCTATCAGATTTTTATTATAGACTGCATTGCAGTGTCGGGGCAGTATGTCGTCAAATTGTCTGGTCTTCCATACTTCTGGGGGAATCTCGTCCAGCTCGGCAGCTTTCCTATTTTTAAATTTTCTAAGAACCGAGTCGAGTTCTTCTTGAATGAAAGGTCCTACTTTAATGTCCAATTGCTTACAAATAATTCTGGTGACTGGTTCATGCATAACTTTCGGTGGGTTTCCTAGTAGATTTTCGAAATGCTGTTTCCACAGTTTTACTCTTTCTTGTTGGTTTGCAGCTTTCAATTTTGCTTTGGTTGTGCTCTTCCTTCTACTCACTTCGTTTATAGTTTGCCAGGCTATCCTAGATTGTCTATCTTCTACCGAGTTTCTAATCTTATCTATCTGATTTTGTATGTATTCTGTCTGTTCTTTTACAGATATGCCTGCTAACTGATATTATGCCTTTTTTAGTTTTAGGCCATTTGTGTTTGTTGGGTTCTTCCTATAGCTTTTGGAGGCAGTTTTCACGTGTGCACGTTTTTCTTTCACCACTAACTTTTTCTATGGGACTATATATTTAGTTCTAGGTTTTGTTGGAATACACTTCGCTGCCGCCTCGAAGTGCGCGAGGACGAAATTCTCATATTCTCCATTTGGGATACCTTTTTCTGTCTTCTCTTGCAGTGTCGCGAATCTGTTTCTCAATTCTGATACATATTTATCTCTAATATCTGTGTTGTTAAGAAGGGACCAGTCATAGTGTTTGGTGGTCGCTATTTGTGTGGCGTTTTTTCGTAGGCTTAGTCATATTTTTGCCGTGACTGTTCGGTGATTGGAGGAGTATGCCTCGCAATTCAATTCACTACAGAGCTGTTGCAGGAGATGATTGTTGCTCTGGGGTTGCCATTAAACGTAGCTGCCATCATCTTAGGTTTTAGTTTTTTCAATGCTAATAATTGTTTTTAACGCTCTTGGTCCTATAAGCATTCTTACCCCTCCTACTGTGGCATTGACAGAGTTTATCCATGCTGATACAGTGACGAGCGTCCATCCATTGCCAGTATGGTGATATTTGATATCTTCGGTGTGCGTGTATATGTATTCTTGTATGCATATTATGTCTATCTTATGTTCTACGGCCGATGCAGTCAGCTCTGGTAGTTGACCTATTCTATTTAAGGTTCTTACGTTAAATGTCGCTATTTGTATTGTTTGTTGGCATTTTAGTAGTTTTTGTTGTTTGAGCACTATAGCTGATTTTTCGAAAATTCAGGAAAGGGCTCCATCCTCAGCAGGACGCGCCCCTTTTTTACCCGCGCGAAGAGCGACGCGGTTTATGTGTGTGGTTTGAGTGTGGGTCATGGTTAACTTTTGATGGTTGTTTTTAATCTCATCTATAAAAGCCACTATTATAGATAAGCAGCAGTAGTTCCTTGTAGTTTTTTGTTTTTTTTGGACTTTTACTTGGGCTGATTTTTTTTGTTTTCTTCTTAAAAAAAGGTGGGGAAGCAGTGAGAATTCTAAGCTTTTAGAAAAGATTCAAAATCATGTGCCGTGTATATATTCAATTTGAATTTACGGTAAATGTGTCTTTACATTAAAACAAACTGTACAAGCGGCATTTTACAAAGATAAAAATGGCACAACATTTTGTAAAATATTTGGCATTTTAAATTAGGAGGACTTGAAGACATTATACTAACCTGTATTGAAACTTTAATTATCTGGTGGCTCAGGCTACTTATCAATCTCATCAGTTCTGTTTAAATGTAAATGGGGGAGGACTACGACTTGGGAAGGAGAAAATAGTTATTTCGTCATTTTTTGTTTTTTTAAAGGGGGATTTGGCTTAAGGATTATATATATATATATATATAAACACACATATATATATAAATTATATATATGTACACATAGACACACACATATATATGTATATATATATATATTGTATGTATATATACAAACATATATATATACTATATACATATACACACAAAAATATATATATATATATATATATATACACATACATATATACACACATATATATATGTATATATGAGTGTGTGCGTGTGTGTGTGCATATATATATAATATATGTATGTGTGCCTGTATATATAAATATATATATATATAGCGACACACGTACACATACGTATATACATAGACACAAACAAATATATATATATATATATATATATATATATATATAAATTAAAAACACATATATATATATACATATATATATACACAAACACACATATATAAATGCAAGCAATCACACAAATACATATATGTATATACAGACATATATATATACACACACAGACATATATATATACACACATTCATTAATATATTTATATATATGCACACACACACACACACACACACACACACACATATACATATATATATATGTATACATATATATACATATACAAGGCACACACACACAAACACACATGTATATATATATACAAACACATATACGTATAGATAAAGACACATATACATATACGGACATATATATATATATACAGACACACACACATACACACACATATATATATACACAGAAATGTACACATATATACATATATATATATACACACACATACACACACACATTTATATATACATAACACACACACACACATATATATATATAAATACATACACACATACACACAAACATATATATATATACATAACAAACACACACACACACATATATATATATAAACATATAACACACTCACACACATATATATATATATATATATATATAAACACACACATATATATATATATATATAAACACACACACACATATATATATATATATATATAGAAAAACACACACACACACACACATATATATATATATAGACATATGAACACACATATAAAATATATATATATATATATATATATATATATAAACACACAAATACATTTATATATATAAAAACACAAACATATATATATATATATAAACACATATATAGATATATATATATACACATAAACACACATATACATATATATATACTTAAACACACACTCATATATAAATATATGTATAAACACACACACACACATATATATATATACACATATACACATAAACATATACACACATATATATATATATGTACATACACATATATATATGTGTGTATGTATATATATATATATGCGTGTGTCTGTGGGAATGTATATATATATGTGTGTGTGCATGTATATATATATGTGTGTGTGTATGTATATATATGTGTGTGTTTGTGTATGTACAGATGTATATACGTGTGTGTGTATGTATATATATATATATGTGTATATATATATATATACACACACACGCACAAACACACACATATATATATATCTATATATATACAGACCTATATATATATATATGTACATACACATATATATACATATACATATATACATGCACACACATATATATATATACATACGCACACACATATATATATATACATACATACACATATATATATATATACATAAATACAAACGCATATATATATATACATGTATAAAAACGCACACAAACATATATATATATACATACATATATATATACATACATACATACATATATATATGTATAC
>CAUZXS010004142.1:2500-28587 GCA_963585895.1 Sepioteuthis lessoniana
ATGTACTAAATATAACTTCCATCGTCCGAGCACTGATGTTAAGATTTTTATATTCAACCACGAAAAAGTGAGGAGTTGAAAAATTGCATACAGAGAAAAATCATACAAGAGTTAATTTTATCGTCATTGTGTGTGTGTGCTGCCAAAGCTAGTATGAAAGTTAAGAAAATTCCGGTAATGTCATCCATTAAAGTGAAGTGGATAAAAAATAAAATAGGAAAACGCATTTCAAACAAGATCACAGAAAAATCAAATTGTGACCAAAATTACAAAAACCACAATTATGACAATTTTTTTTTTCTTTCTTAAAAAGGAAAATCAGGAAGAAAAAATTAATCATTGAAGAAAAATTGATTTTGTAAATTGGAAAAAGGAGAACTTTAAAATCAAATTTATCTCGTAGAATTCGTGGTTTTATTTTTTTTTTTTTTGCGCAATTAAAAAAAAAAAAAAAAAAAGATATACAATTGTATCGATATGATAAATATTGGTTTTGATTGCCACTCTTTAAAAAGGTTTTTCTCGTGTTACAAGGGGAAAAATTATGCACACAATTAACATTAAAATTGAATATTTATGATCCATCATTTTATTCATTTATCGATGTTAGGAATGAATATCGATTATAGTTTTTAACAGACGAGAAGAGAAAAAAAAAAAAAAAACAACAACAACAGATTCGTACGGCAAAAGTCAACGATTTTGCCAACAAATTTTTTTCCATCTTTTCAAAGTCAGAAAGGACAAATTTTAAATAAAATTTTAATCCTTAAAAGAAATTTATAGGTAAAATAGGTACGAAGTCGAAAATGTTTTATATTTGCCCAGTAATTAGGATTTTATTCAAATATCAACGAAAACAGGTTTTTTTTTTGGGGGGGGGGGTATTATACACCTTTAAAAAATCCTTTCTACTTCAAAGACGGATTATCAATGCCCCTTTGTTTTTTCTTGAATTAGAAGAGAAGACAAGTTTGATTTTCGATCCCTTTTTCTTTATTTCAAAGTGAAAGTTTGTTTTTCTTTGCAGTAGAGAAAAAAAAAGACGGCGAGTATCAGAATAACTCCTCCCCGCACCCAATTAAATATCTCAGTAAAATTATCTAAGATCAATTTTCAGTGATTTGCTTCATTTAAATCACCAACTTTAATAACAATTGTCACATTTCGTCTTTCACAACCTAGTCAGAAAATTTCGTCTGCTAAAGTCCCAAAATTACAAGTCGATTAATAATAATAATAATAATAATAATAATAGGTTCCTTTTGTTAAACAACAAAATAAATGAAACTAGTTCTATCTTGATTATGAATATTAAAAGCATTACATTAGTATACTTTTACTGTAAATTTAAATAAAATTTAACATCATTGCCGGAAAAATCTTAGACAAACTCCTTACAAATCAATTATTAAACAGGTATGATTTTCTGCGCTTCTTGTCAGGAGGGGGAAAAATGTAGAAAGATATTTGTCAAAGATCTATTCTGTTTATTATCAAAGTCATAAAATGAGTTAAAAAAAAAAAAAAAAAAAAAAAAAAAAAAAAAAAAAAAAAAAACCATTTGATAATGTCATCAATCTCGTTTCGACGCTTAAAATGAAAAGACACTATTTTTCTTATATCTCCATTTTTAATTACCTTGATAAAAATGAAAAATTTTAAAAATAAGTGTTTGTACAGAATAGGCCAATAAAAGATAAAATTGCATTATCTTATTTAGTAATGTGCACAGAAATTCATAGAAGTATAATACATACACCAGCCACATAAAAAAGCAGATGACAGATTTACAAATTGAAATCACACTTAATTTTCCCAAATTATCGACAATCCCCAGTAAGTAGCCATCTTATGGGTTAGAAAAGAAAAGACTAAACGAATTATTTTTAAATATGGTGAACTGGTGAGATCCAGACGTCATTCTAAAAAATAAAAAAATAATAACTTTAAAAAAAATAGTGTAATAAAGAAAACAACAACTTACACTTATCTGGATCGAGAATTGCGGGGGGGGGGGTACTTTATAGGAGGAATTCTTTAATGAACTATTCTCTACAAACAAAAAAATTAAAGTAAACTAAAAAACAATTGTCTATGTGGGTCTTATCAGCAATAAACTGCCAGTGTCCGATGTTGTATTTTTGTTACATAAGAACCATTATTCATTAATTTGCAATAATATATTTTACTAGAATTTAAATTTGGTCAAATTTTCAAGGGAAAGTTTAGTTAAATCTCATATTTTTATAAATGTGAAACTTGAGACATTTTGTTAAAAGTTTCCGTATTAGGCACTGCAAGCAAGAAAACAAAAAAAAATATGTATTTCAAGAATCGCTTTTCATTTTTTAATCAATTATTCATCGCCTTCAAATAAATACCCCAGGATTTGGGCTTATTCTTGAAATAAACATCAAAAATTCCCAGAAAGGAATAAATTATAAAATGAATACCAAAGAAAAAGAACAATGTTTGAAAATTAAACATTAGCCGCATGATTTAATTGACTCTACAAGATTATTAAAATGGCTTACGAAATTCTTGCTCTTGAAGTAAGATACGCATGTAGATCCAAGAGCTCCTTTACCTCCATAAACCAAAACCCGTCCTTGTGTGGCCATGTCGCTGGAATTTGCCGCTTTGAATTGAAATGCTTGGTGTTGCTTCTCAATATGTGGACACCGGAAGTGACGTGTTGAGTTACGAGAAATAAGCAGCAGGAGCAGCAATCGTTCTTGTCCGTCGCTGTTCGAATAGAGAAAGAAAAAAAAATCCGTATACAAATTTTAGTTTGTTTTTTTAATTTCGTATTAATTTCCAAGACAAATACTCGATATATAAGAAATTTAAATTGAAATCTGGACAAAATATTTTCTGAGTAAAAAAAAAATCCCCAAAATACGTCCCTGAGAGATCCTGAGGCCTCAAGTCACACTGTTACCAAACAAGACGAGATATTCCTGTGACGTCACCATGGCCTCGACTTTTCCAAAATTCCTTCTAGGAATTTTGAAGCAGACGTACCTGTAAAAAGAAGTCATAATTACAGCAGAAGACAGAATTTGCTATACATGAGTATAATCTTCCATATCAGTTCAAATTTTCGGAATATTTACTCGCCACTCTCGCGGTCCGTTCAGCTATAATGTCTCGCCATGAGGGTGAGTTCATATCGTAAAATTTTCAAGATGGCTTCGTTCTGCTTTTAAAAAGATGTTGTTAAATAATACAATGTGCGCAGCGTTTTTTCCGACCCATGGAGGCCGCTTTGCCAACCAAAAAACCCCTCAAAATGAATAATAATCATTTTTCTTTGAATCTTGACGATTTTTGACACCCTATTCTTGTTAAATACTTGTACATCCCGGAAGTAAAAAAAAAAAGTAGTAGCTCACAAGAGATTTTAAAGTACCAACCGACCAACTCATTTTAGTGAGATTTTAAGTCTCTCTTGTCTTATATAATATAAATACTCTACCCACCGTTTATATATCGACCCTGTTTCTATTTTTAATTATTTCTTAAATCTTCTGTTTTTATTATTATTAGATATTAATACCCTTTTAATACCAAGAAATAGAATTTGGGGTTTTATTTTGGGGTAGGATTGGCCGGACAGTTTTAAGATTTTTATTTTTTACTATTTTATTTGTTTGAAGGCCAAAAAGAACAGACTTGTTCATCTATTTAAAAAAAAAAAATTTCTTTCAAATCTTGTTGATTTTTAGTCCGTCTATTTTCTTGGGGGGGTGGGGTTTTTTTTTAATCTGTTTGAAAATTAGAAGTATTAGTCATTTTTATAAATATTATTTTTAAGCCCCTAACTTACATGAATAGACGGGATTCAAACAAAAATGCTATTTTGTGGTTTGTTAGCAATAAGAAGCTCCTAAAATATTTTCACTTTTTAATTTCATTTTTAATTTTTTAAATATTTGTAAGCCAGACACTAAATTTTAACTATCTTTTAAAGGGGGAAAAATTTATGCTATAATATTTAAGATTGGTAAACGCCCCAGTTTGATTTTTTTTTTTTTCAAATGAACTCTGGAATTGACCAAAAAGTCACAAATATAATAGTAATGACTTCCAATATGACTTAAAATATTTTATAATTAATTTCAAGAGAACAAATAGCTTAAAATTGTAAATCTAGATCTAAGATATCTCGTCTTTTGTTTTTGTTCAAACGAGTTACTAAAATATCTCGATTATTACTTGAGTGGGAGTTTATTTATAATACATATATGTATGTGCATGTTTTTTGTCAATAATACTGCACAAAACGGGCTATAGATATCCTAGTACTGTATAATACACCTATTAGTTTTTGTGTATAACTTACATATATGTATGTCTTGTGCGATGTTAGGTTTAAAACATGCCTATAAAATACACATTATTATGCATAGCTATAAATTTTTATATACATGTTTTTGCACAATATGTACGTCTGACTGACTAGATTTTGTGTGTGTATATATATATATATATATATCTATATACACACACCACTATTAGTTTGATTTTTGTGTGTTCATCTCGTGATGGTTTGAAAAATATTGTTTTGTACAATGATTAGTACTTCAATTTGGTCAATTTATTACTATTTGATGTATTGTAAAATAAACCAAACATAAATATCATTTAGAGGGGCTGGCTTGTTTGTTGTTGTTTTTTTTTTTTTTCGTTTAGTTTTTTTTTTTTTTTTTTTTTTTTTTTTAATGAAAGTACAACGTTCATTAAAGAAAATACTAGAATATTATATATATTTCAACTTTTTCCAATTATTGAAATCTGCAATATGTAGTCTTAAAATATCTTTTGATTTATAAGAAATCTGATTTTTTTACTGTACTGTTTCACATGCTTTAATCTCTCATGTGTGTATAATATATATATATATATATATATATATATACACACACACACGAATCATGAGTATTTGTCCCTGATCAACAGTAATCAACCTCCCTCTTTATGATAATTCATTTCATCATATTTCCCTTAATACAATTTTGTATTTTATATATATATATATATATATATATATATATATATATAAAATTAAATCTTGCGGTGGTTAATAATGGTCATTATTGTAAGCATTTGTTTAAAATAGAATTAAGTAATATTACGTAAAACTGAATATTTTAAAACTAGATTTTTTTTTTTTTTTTTAATCTTTGGTATTTTTTATGTAGTTTTATTTTTTGTTTGGTTCTTTTTAATTGCAAACATTTCGTTATTGACATTGACAAGAATTGACTTAGTTTTTTTCCTTTCATACAAGAATCATTTGTGAGATATATATATATATATATATATATATATACAAATCTGATTCAGTACCAATATATCCTAAGTTTTTTTTGTTTTTTTCCACCTTCGAATAAATAAATTATAAAAAGGAACGATTTCATATTTAGTTTGATTGGGCTGAAACAAGGAAATAAACAAATTTATTCATGAATAAATCTTGCATATTAAAAAAATTTTTTTTTTTTTTTTTTTTTTTTTTTTTTTCCTGAAAAAAAAGATTGAAAGCTTGTCTTCTTTAAATCTTTAGTGTGAACAAGCTTGTTTGAAAGGTGGATTTGATGACAATTAATTATAAAAGTTCTTAAATTCCATATCAACATGTTGAATAGAGAAATAACCGCCATACAAGACTATAAACACTTTTTGAACATTCAACACACACATTCTTCAATTTTCTCGAGTTTGATTGATTTTTTTTCTCCACATACATCAAATCTCTGCGAAATAAGCGTGTAAAGTTTCAAAAAGATGAACTTGTTAACTTTCCTTTGCATAACATATTCCTCTCAATATTTACTTGACATTGTATTGCATAGTAGCTCAAATTATCTGAATGATAAATTGTAAAGAATAACATTTTGTAAGTTAAGCTTTTGTTTAAAAACAATGTATGAAAGGAAATGCTGCCTGAAGTTGTTTTTAAATATTGACCTTTTTCGATAAAATAAAATTTTGCTGATTTTTAACTAGTTTCCCCTTAATGTTTATACTGTTTCTGTATGAAATTTTTTTTTTTTTTTATCAGTGCCCCTTCCCCTTAATTAATCTCTAACATTAACCAGATTTTGGGGAAGAGGGGAATAGTAAACGAAAACGTGTCAACTTTTCATTTTGAATACAGAAGTGAAATACTTTAGAGCATTTTTAAACCCAAAATGTAGGTTCATTTCAACTTTTTTTTTTTCTCCTCCTCCTTTATCTCGTAATAATGATGATGCATTTCTTTCCATTTTAATCAACAAATTTAGGTTTGCAAGAATTTTCCATGTTAAACTGTCACCTTCACCTTGCTCTGTGCTGAAGCTTTACATGTGACTTAGGGTTCAAATGCTGTTAAGTGCATGTTCAGCATTTATACCTTCCAAAAAATTCGCATTTCAGATGTATATTTCAACAAATCCACACTTAAAAGCAAATATCCTTTTAGAAGTGTTTTAAAAATAATTTTTTAAGCCTCATCATCAGGATGTGTGAAGATGTGAATATATATGTATTGATAGAGGGAAGGGCTCTGGCAATTTAGGATATGATGATAAATAAAATACACAAATTTTAAAGTCTGATGTTTTGGTTTAAAGTAACTGGAGAAAGAATTAAGTTGTTTGTTTTTGTATTCAAATGTAATGTAAGAAAAAAATCTATTGATCTTGGATATTAGAAAGTTCTTAATCAGATGCATATTTTAGAATAATAGTTGATTGCATTTATGAATAATAATAATAAAAAAAACTGCTCATGGGCATCCATATATATATATTTGTGTGTGTGATACTATACTGATCCTAGACAAAAATGCCAATCCTTACATAAGTAATGATTTTTGACATATGCTCTACAAAAATATTAAGATTTTGAAGCAACATTAATGTTGATTTAGAATAAATCTTGACAGAAATTTCCAAATCGATCTTGCAATGGTTTATGTATTAATAATTTCTTCTGAAATATATATTCTAAGCTTAAGGATGTTGTGTTCTTCAAAAATGCAGTTTTACAGATCTTGCTATCATAAGAGATAATAAAAAGAGAAAAGGTTTTCTTTACATTACAGTCTCAATGGTTGATGTACCTTAAAATTTCATGTTCAAATTTTTAATTTAAAAAAGCTGAATTTTTACCTTTTTTTTAAAATTCAGATGCGCAATTTCTCAAATGAAATAAGTGTAAATGTCATTTTCTACTAAAATATAATTTTCAATGAAGCTGAAAGAAATAATGTATTTAGCTAATTAATTTGTAGAATTATCTCATGCAATATACAGTTTGGGTTTCAATACAAATCATTGTTTGTGATCATTGGTAGTTTTATATAGCTTATCTTGAATTCTTTTGGATACCCATTTTCTCTTCATTACAATTTTATCAACCCCTCCCCTTTTTTTTATCATTTGTTATAGTGGCATCAAAAAAACAGTGATTATTCAAATTCCATAACTGCTATAAGTATCAATGTAGCAAAAGTTATCTTCAAACAATACCATGTACACATGAATGATGAAAAACAAAACCTTTTGTATTTGAGCAGCTGAATGTTTTGAATAAGTTGTAATTGAATTATGAAAAGCTATATTGGTCTAATGAGTAGTGTTTGCCAACAGTCTGGGAGACTGGGGTTCAATCCCAGGTTGAGTCATGCCAAAGGCTTTTAAAAAAAAATGGTACTTGAAGCCACCTTGCTTAACACTCAGCATTATAAGGTAAGGATCAAGGGTAAAATGGAGCAATTCACAGAATGGAGTGGCTCCCTATCCTATTCATCGGTGTAGTGGCTATCAAAAAGGGAGCCTCCTGGTCACCCTCGACTAAGGTCGCTAGCTGAATCAGTCTTTGTAACTGATTAAAATTTCAAAGATGACATTTTGGTCCTACTTCAGAATTCAATTGCTACTTAAAATTTTAAGTTTGCTGATGGCTGTAGTATATACTGACTGCATCTCTACAGAGGGGTAGGAACGCTCCTCCCCCTCTCCCCAAGTGTCCTGGTTATGACATTAAACAATCTGATGGTGAGGCTCCAATAATGCTTTGGTAAATGTGGAATACCCCTTCATTGCCATTGCTGGCCAGGAGTGGTAGCATCTAATAAGGTCTTATCTGTGGGTCAAATCAAACTGTTTAACATTTTAACTGTGTAAAAACAAGTGACTAATGTTTAATTGAACTGTTAGGGATACATACCAATACTTGGAACCAATTAACTCTGGACAAGAATGAGCTTAGGCTCATTCAAAAATGTTATCAACAAAATGTGTTTACAAATCTTGTATAAAGAGGATTTGGCATAAAATAACCTACAATGGTTGATATGCCATTAAACCAAACCAAAATAAAATTCTAATTTTCAAATAATGTAACCAACTTAGACATTTTGATTAGCTATCAAACAGGAAAAAGAAATGACAAATATTCTTTCTTTTTACAAACACTGATTTATCTATTTTAACAACACATCTTCACCATATTTAACAAAAATTAAGTTAAAAATGGGCAAGGTCCTATTTTTCACTTGTGTTTTTCATTATTCTATATATTTTAGATTATTTTATCTAGTTTTGGATTTTTTTTTTTGTCTGACTCTTATATCTAAATCAACTTTTGGATAATTTTACTTATTTACAAATCTAAAAGATACAGGTATTCTTTCTTTAATATTGCTCACAACTTAATTTATTTTGAGAGATGAGACTTGTGGGTTTAACAAAATGTTTGAATTTTTCTTTGTGTGTGTCATACCCTATTTTCTAAATTCATCTTTTTCAACTGGGTGAGGTGGGTGCATGTCAGTGTAAAAGACAAATTGTTCATTGGAGTCTCCAGCGCAAAAATTGATTTTTCTGCTTTGTGTTGAATAAAATACATTTGATTTATCTCTTCCTTTTACCAGGAATAAGTAAAGAAAGTTGTTTGAATTTAAGTTATATTGAGTCTTGCTTAAAGAATACCATTATTGCTAGTTTTTAAATTTTTTATTCATATTTAAAAAAAAAAAAAATTAAACATAATGGCATTTAAGTTATATACAAAGTAATTGTGTGTATGGTTAGGCATCAGTCCTTCATTTAAGCATGTTTGATTAAATAATAAAGTTTCCTAAAAGTGTTTTGATTTTAGGTTGGAGTTGGTAGATGAATTTACCAGGGCAATTTCAGTAAATCCATCTACCAACTCCAACCTAAAACCAAAACACTTGTCAGGAAACTTAAAGGATCCTAATAAAATTATATAGATAAAATGACTTTATTATGTAATCAATCATGCATGCATATATCATATTTCAATATATGAGACACAAAAAATTATGCAGACTCGACAGAGCATTCAATTAACTGATATTATAACTGGGGATATTTGAAATGGGACAGGTCTTGGATAATTTAAAACAGGTTTTAGTTCTCCAAATACCTTTTGTAGGTGATGCACCTTGTATGCAAACAAAAATGGTTCTCTTTATCATGCAGAACTAAACAAGTTACCCAAGCATTTATCTGCATACAAAAGTTACTGTTTCTTAGCCTGACATATTAATTTTTATCTGATATCTTCTCTATATGTTTTCATTCATATGATCTATGGAGAAACATTGGATAATGTGCATTGACAAGGCAGGTTATCTAGCCGATGAACATATTGATTACTTAAACTGAAATAGTTTTCCTGTCATTGGACTATAGGTATTTAAATACAATAACATTAAAAGTTTATAGTTTTTTCAATATTAATGCTAACAATGTTCTTGCAGAAATTCAATTTTGTCCTTACATTTGACACCATCTGTTCAAATCTCAGATTTTATTTATATATATATATTAAATGATTTAAGCATGTCTAATTTAAAATTTATTTATAAATTTTGCTTGTAAACCTGAACAATATTTAATCATGGTCATTGTAAACAGGCTTAAAGCAGCTAATGTTATTTAAGAATCTCTTAGAATCCTCCACAATGCTTAATGAATGTATTGTCCTTTCTTTTATTGTTCTAGATTAGGGTTTTCCAACATGTGACCCACAGAATATGTATCAGTGTCCTTCAACAAACACCTTTTCATAATCAATATTTTTTTCTTTTTTATATAAGACTGTTTGTACTTATAGAAATTCTGTACAAGGTAATACATATCTTGATTTATTATAACAAGTTGGTGTCACTTTTTTTTTTTTTTTCTCTCTCCTCTCTCTTACCATGTTCCTTATTAGAAATGATCTTGAACAAGGTATTCAATCTCTGAAGGCAACTTTAAGAAAGGGGCCCTCAAAAAAAAAATCTTGACCTGACTTTCAAGTCTTGGATATTTTGATGTGAAACAAAATGTGCATATCTTTATTCATGATTCTTAAAACAATTTTTTTTTTTTTTTACTGGCTAACATTGAAGCTTTGCCAAAGTAGATATGACATGTTTAGCCTTCTACTCCATTTCTGACTACTGCTGCTGTGTATAACTTGGCTTACTCAATAGTTGGAACTAGAAACTTATAGTAAGGTGAACCTTCTGAGTAACAACAATTTTACCTTGTTTGAAAGGATATCTTTTTGTATCTTTGCCAATAGAAATAGTTCTGTGAGCATATTGATAAAAAAAATCCCCTTTTATGTACTATAATAATTTCTAGGTTATTTATTAAAATCTTACTTCTTCATAAGTGTGACAACATATCTGTAAGCCAATGTACAAATTGCAATTTGGTATTCTATTAATTCTGTACAGATGGAAACTTTTTTTATAAATATATAATTCTATTTTAGTAAATAACATCAATGTCCTCAAAAAATGGCTTTTCTGTTCAATAATTTATTTAATCTTTAAAATTTTTGAAGTAGTTAATACATGAGGTTTCTGTATTGTGTAAAAATAATTAGTTTTTAAATGCAAATGATGTCTATGGGTGTTTCATAAAGGATGCAACAGTCTTTTTAATGACTTGTATTTAAATTATTTATTTTGTAACCCTGAAAAGTAGGTAGCCCAATCTGCAAAGATAGGTTCTTTAGAAGCATTTGAACACATCAATAACTTAAACAATTAGGATTAGCATAGATGCTTCCAGTTACACAAAATTTATCAATTAAATGCAATATTTTCAGTTTGATAGTGTAAACTAGTGAAATTTTGCAATAAATTCATCTCTCTCAAAATTTAAAGATTAATATGGAAAATATAATTCATCCTTGAAAAAACAGCAATGTATAACAATAGAATTGATGCTCAAATTTGTCTTCCTTTGCTAAAATAATTATTCACATTTAATGAAACATCAATAATTAGGTTTATAGATGATTGTTAAAGTTGGAGACTTGTAATATTTTCATAGTATTATTGCTGATTTAGGATTAACAACCTGGACAAAAAAGGTTTAACTTGATAAACCTCTTAAGCGTTTTTTAAATTTTAAAATATTTCACAACAAAACTTTGATACATATTATTAAACTAGCTTTTATCCAAATCTTTTTTTTTTTTTTTTTTAACCAGTAAACTCATCTATCTCTTTACTCTCTTCTATAGGTCTCTTCCTACTACAGTTATTTCTTTAAAATTATTCTGCTAACTTAGTGCCCTATTGCTCACTTCTATTTTGCTGTTAAATATTTTCTCTCATTTGCTGTGTAAATGATTTGAGTTGCAACAAAGAAACCAGAAGTTCTGACAGGTTTCATATGCCAATATGACATGCTAATTTGGTGAAAGGTTTGTTATATAATCCTGTTGGTAAGAATAAGTATTCCTCTTAGTCATTAAATTTTCAGTTGAGAAGTATACTTATTTTGATGTTGGATTACTGAGGTTCATTAAAACACTCAGAAATAAAATAATTAAAAAATGACTCTGAAGCAAAATATTTTTGCCATTACCAGACAAAAAAAAATCTGTAATACTCTATAACATTGATGTCACTTGGTCACATTTGTAAAGAATTAATGGCTGTAATTTTCAAGAAAGGTTAGTGGGTGGGTGGTTAAAATCTGCCATTGTTTTGCACACAGAATAAATTAGATGTTAGGCCTTATTTAACCTGGCAATTTTGTTAAGAAATTGGCTTTGGAAATTTTGGCTAGACACTTTTGTCTTACTTGGAGGGGGGGCATTTCATTTGTATGTTTCTAAAAACATAGTAGCAATAATAATAGTCCAATTTAGACTGGGATGCTACCCAACTATTGTTCATTATTATCCCAAATATGTTGCTCAAAAATCTTGTCACACTTAATACCTGAAATCTTTCCCTTTATCATCTATTCATCTTAGCAATAGGCATCCAGGTGGCAGCAATTCTTTTTAATGAAAAAAAAATTAGGATTCAGTTTTTTTGGGGTTTTTTTGATCAAGTTATCAATCTACAACAATGAAGTAACAGCACAAGAAATGAGTTCACCCTGTTGGTGAAGCTTAGAATAGGACAACAGCATTCTCTACAGAAGTGTGAGATCCCTACTGCCACAAAAAAGGGTATGTCTTAGACATATGTATTTACCCACCCCCTCTGCCATGAGCAGGGTGTGTCACAAGGTCAATTTTTAAGCAGTTTTGGGTTCAGTTTTCCTTCTCAAAGACTGGTAGCCCTATCATTGCCCATGGCTGGAGGGAGAAGAGATGGATTCATACCTTTCCCTAGGGTATTAGTTCTGTGAATTCCAAACAGCCTCTTTGGGGATTTGAACTCTGGTCACTATTTCCTCTGGCAATAACCATTATACCATTTGTGCCTCTGGGGGATGGTATGAAACTACATTCACTAGTGATGAGGCACCAATTCTGGAGCTCTGAGAAGTGTGGAGTTATCCTTCATTGCTATTTCTCTCCAGTCCTCTCAGACTTGGAGTTGTAGTGCCTGTTAGGGTCCCATGTATAAGGAAAATAGATCTGTTTAAAAATAATTAATATTAAGATTGGAATACTTGAAATATATTACTATGAAAATAAATAATTAATACAAATAATTTCTTTAAACTATATAATTGCTCGAAAAAAATGACTCTTTGGCATTAAATTACCTAATAAACGTTGATATATTGTAAAATCAACCCACCCATCTGTTTGAAAATTATCAATGTTAATATTTTAAACCATATAATTATGCAAATTATTAATAGTTAATTGTTTACAAAGGATTTTTAGTTAATTGAAACTATATAATTGTATGCAAATGATTATAGACAATTTTTCTTTTTTAAATCCAATTGAACATGGAAAATATTTATGATTATAATACACATTTACAAATGAATCTAAATGACCCATAAAGGAGTTCAGATTTTTTAAACAAAGGACACCAACTGTGAAATAAATGAAATGTTTCAAAAAGTTGTAATTTACTAAGCTTTTTGCTTAGATGTGGCTCCCAATGAGACTCAAACTCACACGTGAAGGTTTGCTAGTCTAGCTTGCTAAACATTACACTACCCAAAGCGCCTAAGGGATGTTTCAAAAAGTTAATGAGGTTGGTACTTCTGCAAATCAATGACTTAACAGCCTAGGTTTTTTGTTGCAAGGGTGCATCCATTTTCTGTCATCTAAATTAAGTCTTTATTTTTGCCAACTACCTATTCCAGAAGGCTCTTATGGTAATTGTGAGGATCTGATGTTAGTGATCTTGTAATCCTGACTGCTTTCCAATGACTTCTAACCATCACTTGATATTTAAGAGAGAATTTAAGATATTCGGGGTGATACTGTAGTCTTTGGTTTGATATATCTACAAGCACAGTTGATAAATTTAACCCTTTAAACTTTTAGTCGCTTTGTTCCCAGATTCTCTGTATCTGAGAAAAAAAATCTTGCACAAAATATTGGATCTCTGATACAAACATATTTGTTTAAAACTATCCCATTAAGGTTATGAATTGTTGATTTATTATTGTATATCTGATGTGATCTCTTTAAGTCAAATGTTGACCTTCCAAGGGTTCAGGACTGATTTTTTTTTTTTTTTTTTTTTTTTTTTTTTTTAAGTCAGCAGAGAAACTAGATGCTAGACTGGCCTTCTATGATTTTTTTCTTTACTATTGACTTGTTAATGCAGCCTCAATTTTATTATTGATCTTCACTGTGTTGGTTTTCTGCATTAGGACTTCCTTTTTAACTTCTCAAAGATTAACTTTGTCCTAATGATAAATAATGCTGTTGAATAGAACAGTTTTCATACTGGTTAATGAATAATGAAATTACTCCTTATTCAAATTTCTAATTTTTAGAATTCCATATGGCCTTTTTATAAAAGCAGTTTGTATTCTCCTTTGAAGTTTATGATCTGATTTATCCAATCACTTGGTGCTTTTGATCTCATGATTAATGTTAATCTCTGTATCTTACATGTTTCTTTATAATTATTACTCTTTTCAAATAGGACCATAAAACCAATCCTTGAATGATTGTGATATTACTTTATATGAAAGGTTGCTGATAAGTTTTCAGCTTAACCTTTTATATATATATATATATATATATATAAACTTGAGAAACGGTGTATTATGTCTGTTGATTTTTTTTAAATATACTCAATGGCACATCTTATGGTTCTTGATCATTCCCTAGGTCAGGCAGAGTACTTTGCTTTGTTGCCTCCTTGTAGTCCAGCCCAGTTAGTTGGGGCTGTAGAATATACTGACTGCATCTCTACAGAGAGGTAAGACCACCCCCTCCCGATAAGTATCATAGATATGACACTAAACCTTTTGGGTGGTGAGCCTTCAATCCTATATCTTTTGATAATGTTGAGTGCTTCTTTATTGCTATTACTCTCAGGTCTACTCTGACTCAGATTAGACTCTAACAGGTACTACCACTCTATGTGTGAAATACAACAGTTTAACCATTTAACTGTGTGCAAACAAATAACTGATGTTAAATTGTTAGTGTTAAATAGTAATACTTGAAATCATTTAGCTGTATGCAAACATGATCTCTGGCTTGTTGGAAAATGTTACTTACAAACTAATTGTTTACAAGTCATGTTTTTCTAAATTTTGGTGTAGCCTGATAATTTTTATCATTTGGAGTATTCTGTCTATTGTCTTCATCTTTATTATATTCACAACGTTTTGGCCAGTGCATCCTTAAGCCATCTTCAGGTGTTTCTTGTCAAACTTGGTAGCCTTCAACTCAAACCCCTTATTTAATCCACTGGGGTAGATTGTTCTAATTTTGTTAACCATAACCTGATACAAGTTTCCCTGGTCAGCTGGGGCTGTAGAATACAATGACTGCTTCTCTGCAGAGGAGTAAGACACCACCCCCCGTCTCACAACCCAAGAAGTGTTCTGGATATGGTACTAAACAATCTGATGGTGAGGTTCCAGTGATGCTGGAGCTTTGAGGAATGTGGTGCACCCCTTCATTGCCATTGCTCCCTGGTCCACTCTGGCTCAGAATGGTAGCACCTCATATAACCCTATCTATGGGTTGAATAGAACTAAACTGCATACTTATGCTAAACTGAATTGTTTGAATTAGAACCTTTTGACTAAACTGAATAGCTTAAAATAGAAATGTCTTTGACAATTAAAGTATGTACTTACATTTAAACTGTGTACTTATGCTAAACTGAATTGTTTGAAATGGAATTGTTTTTGACATTGAAACTGTACTTACACTAAACTGAATTGTTTAATATAGAACTGTTTTGACATTTAACAAAATCTATACTTATACTAAACTGAATTAACTGAATTAGAACTGTTTGAATAGCTGGAAATAGAAATGTTTTTGACAATTAAACTGTGTACTTATGCTAAACTGAATTATTTGAAATAGAACTAACTACTTGCATAAAAATGATTTGGCATTAAATAACCTACAAAGGTTATGCTATAAAAACCAACCAACCAACCAGGTACAAGTGTTAAACTATAGTAAGTATTCCTTGTTATTTTCACCTGTAGTCTGGTAAACATGAGGTTTATAAGTCCCAAATATTCATTCTGAATTGTCCAGCAGGACAAATAGCATGACAGATATAGGCGTTTGATAATGAACTTTTAAGTGAAATCATTTCGGGGTTGCAGGTTCAATCCTGACTACAGATAAAAATAACAAGAAATACTTGCTATAGTTTAACACTTTTACTTATAGAAAAAAAAATCTATTGGAATAAATCATCCTAGACATTCAACATTAATGATTTAAGGCTAACAACTAATCTTTTAAAGAAATATAAACTGTAGTAAGGTAACTTCCACTTGTTTTTCCTAAGATTTAGGTACAATGGGTCAATAAGAATGACTATAATCTTGATTCAAATCTTATCAGTTTATTTATTGCATCTTTTTATATGCTTAGAATTATTTATTTGGATGTCTTTTTTTTTTTCTGTTTTATTCAAACTAGTTTGAAGAAATTCTTTGTATGATTGGTTAATAACAAAAAAGCCTCTTCTAACAATTTTCTTTAGCAAGTTTATTATATTAATGAATTATTATAAAATCCCACAAGATGATAAACTGCAAACTGGTTACTCATGTACTTGTCTCTTTTGTTTAAATATGTCATGCTTATTTGCCATCTGTTACTTGTATTTCATCAGCTATAGACAACAAAAATCCACATTTTATGGCCTCCAAAAATAATAGTGGTTAATGAATCTTGTGGGATTTTGTGTGTGACTTTCCAAGTTTAAAATTGGAAAGAAAATGGTTTTATTTAATTCAAACCCTTTAGTATTTTTGTACAGAACTTTCCAAAATTTTTCCATTAGTGACACACTTTTTAAAAAGAGAATAAGTTTTGATAGTCAAACAAAACATATTCAAAATGAATATAAAAAATATTTCTAAGAAAACCAATTCTATTTGATTTATTTTATTACACATGGATTATTGGTGATATACTTAACAGTGTCATAAAACAGTTTGGAAAGCTCTGGTTTAATGTAATGTTTTATGCGCAATTGTCTAAGGGTAACCAATTTTTATATAATGTATTTGGCTAAGATTATTTTTTCCTTTATTAAAGTGGTGGAATACTAAGATGTTAGCTTGATTTACAAATATTGCACATGTGTTTTGTTTTTTGTTTTGTTTTGTTTTTTTGTTTTTTTTTACTGTGAGTTACCTGGATGAGTTCTAGTCAGTATGTGCAAGGGTTCCATATTCAAGCATTCATCAATAGTACTTGGGTCTCCAAGCACATACTGTGTTCACATCAAAATCAATATTATTCTTGATCTTCAAAGTGTTGTAATTTATTTGTGTGTGTAAAATTATATCTATGTTTGATATAATTTGTGTTACTGCTACAAATAATTAAAATCACAAATATAAAACCAATATAATCAAAACCCCCAAAAAGTAATGGTTGAAAAAGTAAACAAAAATAGTAAGACTTGTAAGATCTCCTCTGTGAAGAATTTTTTTTCAACTTTAGAAGTTAAAGTTGAAAAGATTCCATTGATGAAACCTGTTACAAAAACTTTTCTCTCCTATAGTTTTATATATATATATATATATTCCATTATTTGTTTTGCTTGTAATCTTTGGGTAGGGATACTGGATTTTTTCATATCTCTCTCTTCAATTGTTATATCTGCAGATCCATTATCAGTTCAGCTTCTCACGATGTTGTGCAATCATCCAAGCACCAAAACAGCTGACTAAATTCTCCTATGTCTGTCAGTGAAATATAGAACAGGGTTTTTGTGTTTGGGCAAGGTGGGTATGGGGGAGTCAGTTTGATTGCTATTTCTAGAAGAATGTAAAATTAGATGTGTTAATGAGCTTACACTCAGCTCTGCAGAAAGGGTGATTTAGTGAGGTCAGTGGATGATTTGGTACCTTTGCAGGGTGATGTGTTAGATGATCAGCTGATACTGGCCTGTAACATTTAAAAGGAGGAAACTTATTTTTTAGTGTTATGACATTGTACTTCTCTTCTCTCCCTTGATATTCATTGTATAGATATTTGAATTAATTTTCTAAGCTTTGCTCAGTTTGATACAAAACCAAAAGTATTACAAATTAATTGAGAATCAAACTGATAACCATTCCATCAAACAAGACACTCATAAATATTGGAAGCCTGTTTAGAATATTTTATAAATGGAAGGCTGGATATATGAACGTTGTTGTTATCTGTCCTAATTCAGTTTTATCCCTAAAATAGATTGACATTTTTTTTTTTTTTTTTTTCAGTCAAAGACAGTTAAATCTATTTGCTGCACACCTCCAAGTAAAACAGTTATAAGTTACAAAAATGATAGTGTTATTCATTTCCTATAAAAATTTTGTCTGTCTGTCTTATAGAAAAGGATAAATGAGCATTGTTTTAAATTAGACATTGAACTTTGGGCTAATTTAATATTTCAGTCCCTAAGGATCTATTAAAAATAAAACCAATTTGCACTGATCAGTCAAAACAATAATTCATGAGATGAACGTGGATCAAAGAGCAGATTAAGATAAGGGATATAGAAATTATTGAACAACAAGAATAGAAGTGGATAGGATTCATTGCTAGAAGGAAGGATAATAAATGGTGCAATAGATTGGTAAAATGATGCCCAAGAATTGTAGGAAAAGATATGCTGACAGAAGATCAAGAGAGGATGCTATAGAATTTTCTGGTAGGATATGGTAGAGGCTAGTACAATTAGTCATCACTGAAGGGATTGGAAAAGGCCTTTATCTGTCATTGGCATTGAAATAGTAATGAATGGCACATAGATATTCAATAAAATTTTGAGTTTACCTTTTATCTACTGACTTCAGATGCTAATTAGTGTAACAACTCATCTAATCAGTAGTCCAAGTACTGCTTATCTCTTTAAACTAATGATCCTTACAATACTTGAGCTATGACTAATTTTAATTAAGGTATTTAAGATTCTATTTGAATTTCTATAAAGATATATGTAAAAATATAACTTTCCAATATAGTCTATTGTAATATCTGTTATAGAATTGTTTCTCTTCTGCTCTGTCCTAAGAACATCTTCTATTGCAACTATAAACCTGTCACTCTGGATTTCTAGTTAAAATTCTACTTGTTGGCTGTTTACCTATTTGTCTCTTGACTTGTCTTATAAAAATTTTATTTCAACATATTTTTTGTTCATCTTTTATTCATATATTACCTTAATGACCCAAATTTGTACCAATTTCCTTTTTATTGTACATTGGTACTCTCACCTTGATTGTTAAAGTCATAACATTTTAACTGTTGCATTCTCCAACCTTCTGGTAATTAATATCATAAAGCAGTAGGATACAACAGCCAAAACATTTTGATTCTAACCACCAAGATGAAGATACAAGACAGTATGTCAGTGTATGATAATTCTTCATCTCGGGTTATAAGTAAATCTGTAGAAAAATAAACAAAGCATGGTGGTTTTAATGCAACTGAATCAAAGTATTCATGTTTGTTCATGTTTTATCATGGATGAATTATGATTGTGGTTAGCAACCAACATTTTGTCATTGTATTGACCTAGAGACTCTCTCTCTCAGTATTTGGTGCCTATCAACACTTTGTTTTATGAAAGCTTCACATTCTACCTTATGTTTGCATTTACTCAATATCTACCTCCATAGCATTTTATATTTTTGTAATCATTCTATTATCTTGGAAACATTCTCAATTTTGCATATTTTATGTACTCTGATTCATAAATCAGTCAATAAATTCTGAAATTGACCTTAGTTTTCTTAGCTGCAAATTTTGTATGAAAGAAAGACGTTTTAAACCTGGGCTAAAATTTGTGTAATAAAGTGATTGATATATAATAGTGTGTGTGTGTCCAGAGTTCTGAATAAGTTTACATTTTGACTGGCCAATTTGAGTGTTCACCAAAATTTTAATTTGTCATCTATTATCCCAAATATAAGCTAGGTCGGTACCATGTGACTTGGTACCTTTTGCATGTTACTTAGTGGAGATGAACATCACAAAGTGAATCCCATTGCAAGATACCATATAAGGGAATTGCTTGGTGGTCCCAAGTGCCCCTAATATAGAAATATCCCTCCAACCCAAATATATCAAAAAACTTTCAAAAATTACAATGGCGAAAATGTGACCATAACCACCAATACTATTACCTGTAATAATTCCTCAGAAGTTTGGAAAAAATGTCACCTGTGTCTATATTCTTGAATGTCAATCTTCATTTTGAATCTTCTTTGAATATCATATGGTAGATAAAAATTTTACCCTGTTCCTGTAATCCTTTTAAAATGAAGAGTGACTTTAATTCACAGTCAATGTGTAAAAAAAAAAACTCCCAAATTTTGTACAATTTTAATAACAATCTTAAAATTATAAAAATCTAGATATAGTTACATTCTTACAATATTGATGACAAAACTTCACTTATGATTGACTTGTATGCCTCTTGTATTTTATATATATATATATATATATATATATATATGTGTGTGTCACATTGATAATTCATAAGAAATTTTATTTACCTTATTAAATTGGTTTTACATCGTATTTCAAACTGCTTTCCTGAGGTGCTCATTATATTATGTTGGAATATCTTTGGATTTTTCACTTAAGAAACCTTCCCTCTCACCAAAAAAAAAGAATCCTATTCTAAATTCATGAATATTAACTCCTATAAAAGTCATGGTATTCAGAAATAATTTGCTGCTTTTGTATAATCACTAATATATAAATGTGTTTTATTTTACTTTGAAAAAAAATCACTTGATAATTTATTTCTCCTAATAAATTTTTCTACAAGATTACTCTCTCACATGACACTGAATATAATGAATGAGTTGAAGCTGCTGTAAAACCAGTTCATGAAAACTTGGTTCTACTTATAATAGCAGTCAATGATATTGATGCTTCTATTTAGTAAAGAGCAAAGGATTCTAATTTGTATTTCATAATTATCTTCATTCAGTCAAGAATTTGAATAACTTTTTTTCACAACGCAAATGCACACTTTTTTACCCTCTCTAACGTACGTACATACGCGTATACAAAGAAATTTTAGTAATATATAGATGATATGATGATAGCAAAAGTGAAGGCTACGACAAGATTGTATGGCAGCATTGTTTTCTCAGGGAAGGGCAATAGCCAATAACAGCTTGTATCATTGCAGGAGTTGAAAAAAAAACAAGGTTGCAGATATTGTCAGATTGTTTTGAGAAGGCCAGGTTTTGATTTTGAATTTTGCTATTCTTTTCCGAGACTGATTAGCCACCAGGACTAGAGATCTCATTCTGTCCAACTAGTTTACTCAAAGCTTGTTGGAAGGAGTGAGAAGAGATTCGTACACTTTTCCAAAGGCATTAGTGCACAGTGAATGTAAACAGCTTCAGTCATAATTTAAGATGGTTGATTTCATTTTCTATATCAATTACCGTACATCACCTTACACACAAACACGTGCATAAATTTTGATCTAATGTTATATAACATTCTTTTGTGTATTTGTTTTTTAGACGAGGAAAATGAAGTAAAGCACGACCTTTTCATTATTTTAGCATTTGCCAGGGACAAGAAATAATGAAAAAATTGTATTTTACATTTTATAACCTGAATGCAGTTAATTAACCTTCGGTTTGGAAGGTAATTAAGTGTGTGTTTACTCAACTGAACACTGTAGAAGTAAATGTTCTTACAGTTTTTCTAATAGGTATAGAAAAGGCATTCATGAAAAAAAATTGGTGCCTTTTTGAAGTAACTTTTAACAGCCTTACTAACTCTGATTTGAAATATATATATCTCTATATCTCAAATCAGGGTTAGTAAGGTTGTTGAAAGTGTGTGTGTTTTTTTTTGGGGGGGGGTTTCCTAAATTCTTCCACAGACTTTCATTTTATTCTAAATAAATATGACTGATTTTTTTTTTGATTTTTTTTCTTCTTCTTCAAGTCTGCAAACATAAATACTCCATTTAAAGGCAATGATCCTTTTGATTAACCTTTTGAACTCCATACTTCTGAAAGTTAAGGGGTGAGTCATATCCAGTGGGTGGCCAAAGTAATATAAGTAAAATAAACTGTTAGATGAATGTAGGATTCTCTCTCTCCCCCACCATGCCATCAAATTTGGGATTGTTTTTTCTCATAACTTAATGACATTTTTCATGTTTTAAATGTAGGCTATTGAAATTCCTGCCAAAAAAAGTATATGTTGTTTGTTAACAGTCTTATGATATGGACATTTAAAAAAAAAAAAAAAAAATCTTATCAATATTTTTAAATTTATGGCTTTCACTGAAAAAAAAACATTATAGACCTTTTGAAAATTCTTTCTTGGTTACTACTGAGTCAGTCCATGGGATTATTTTTGCAAAATTCTATATCGCTTTTAATCAAAATTTGAAAATCTATTCAGTAAATAATATATATATATGGGGGAAGCGAGCAAAAGTGTTATTCACTTTTTTTTACACCCTCATAACTTTGTATTAGGAGAATGATGCAATTGCATTAGCAAAATCCTGAGTATAAGCAATCTGGTAGAAGTTCCTAATCAAGACTCAACTGAGGAAAATTGCTGTGTTACTAGTATATGCTCATATTTATATAAACCACTTATACACACACACACACACACTCTCTCTCTCTCTCTCTCTCTCTCTCTCTCTCTCTCTCTATTTGTGTTACTATTAATATTTCTTTAGCTGATGTTTACTAGCTATCAAAAAAATTAAAAACTTTTATTTTTAGAATTATTTTCAATGATGTCTAAAAATTGTTGCTCAATACTTTAAATAAAAACTGTAAACATTATTGTGAAAGTAGTCCTCAAACTTTTATAAAAAGGTCCCTTTCTTAAGTCATTGTTCAGATGCTTTACAGGTATTGATTGCTTTTTGGTGATAACATCATTATCATTTAGAAGGCTCTAGACCTCTGGCAAAATGCCAATCTGTTTTTGTTTTTTCTTCTCAATCTTGTTTTTTTTTGGGGGGGGGTATCCCCCTTCTAAAAAAGTACTGTCAGGAGATGTGGCCTTTATATTCTTGGCTTGGGAAAGGAGTCTTATCCAAAGCTTCATAATGGTAAAAGCAAAGATTTTTAATGGGAGGCAGGACAGTATTCCATAAGTTGTTCAGGCTTACTACATTGTCACTCTAACTTTTGGGAATCTGAATTGTATTTTCAGTCATGTAGGTCTTAGTTTAATGATTATATATATATATATATATATATATATTTAGGCAGCATTTCTTCGTTAATGCAAATTTCATTAAACATAATAGACATTTTATGCCTACATATTTTTTTTTGGATCCGTTCGAATTCCCGTATTACTTTTATCGTATTTGGGGGGAATTGATTTTGGTATTGTCCATAGTTGTATGTATCCCTAGTACTTTCTGCCCGACTTTGGGCCATCATCAGGGGAGAATCTGTTACAAAAGTGATGTAACTTTTGTTTTAGCAAATTACTACTGTGTAAGGACGTCTTTGCTGTTGTTGTTTTTTATCGTAACCAAATGCACTACAATTATAAATCCGATGAAAACATTGATTCACAAAAACATACTCCCCACTGATCCTAATAAAAAAATAAAACTTATTATAATATATAATAAGTTTAAAACCTCGAATTTGGTCATTAGAAATAACTCCTCTCCCTCGATTGGGGTGCTGCAAAAAACCAACGTTATATATAAATTTAAATGTCCCCTAGGAGATTGTATCTCTGATGATAATAATAATATATATGTTGGTTTAACCTCAACTACCCTGTCGAGGAGACTTACAATGCACCTTTCTGACACAAGTTCAATAGCTCAGCATTTAAAAAAACATTCATGCCCAACAACACAACTACGAAAAATTCTCACCGACAACACAACAATACTCGAACATCAAAATAATAAACAAAAACTTCAGATTCTTGAAGCACTATATATTAGAAACCAGCACTTAATAGAATTAATTTTCAAACCAGTGCTAACGTACTTAAATGTCTTTAGCTACTGGCACTATTTACAGAATTACATTTAAAAGCAAGCGCCACAATCTCCAACAGCAAAGACGTCCTTACACAGTAGTAATTTGCTAAAACAAAAGTTACATCACTTTTGTAACAGATTCTCCCCTGATGATGGCCCAAAGTACTAGGGATACATACAACTATGGATGATACCTAAATCAATTCCCCCCCCCCCCGAATACGATAAAAGTAATACGGGAATTCGAACGGATCCAAAAGAAAATATGTAGGCATAAAATGTCTATTATGTTTAATGAAATTTGCATATATATATATATATATATATATATATATTCTTTTACAAGAATTCATTAAATCTGTGAATGATTTGTTCTGCCTGGTGAAAAATAAATCTTTTCTCTCAATCAAAATTAACCAATCCTATGATGGATGCAACATAGGATATGTAATGTTTTGCTTTAAACAATCAGATCCCAGAGAATAGTGAAAATAAATGAAAAAAAATTGTCAGGGAAATATATTCCAATTCATTGCCATTGGCCTTCAATCTTTTGAAGGAGATAATTTAAGTAAAAACTAATCTTGTTGATTTTTATGTTCACAGCAGGTTAGGGAAATTTTATGTTAAGTTCTGTTCTTTCACTGTCATTGGTCAGCTAATCTGAGCTTTTTTTTTCTTCTTTATATGTGTGCTTCAAGCTGAATGATGGTCACACAGCCAACTCTATGTATTTAAAATTTTGAAGTATTGTCAATTATCAATTTGTAATTCATACATTTTAATTTCAGTTGCCTTTTTATCAGAACTCTGATCTTTATTCTATATCAAAAAGCTTTATTTCTGATCTGTACTGTTTACTACTAATGATGCTAAAATGGTCTAAGTAGTTGCAATGAAAGGTAACTGAAATTAAGATGAAGGAAATACTCATTAAGAATTATAATAGTATCTAAGACCTGTACAATGCTTCTTTTAGTACCAGTTTACAAGTTCTATACTAACTGCTGAGAGGTACTAATCATCAGTTTGAATGTTGATCCACATCACTAACTTGGTTGCTGATCCATTCCTCTTATGCTGGTTTAGTCCCAACCGGATCAGTTTGATTCTTGTGATACCAAAGCCTTGTTGGTTAATATTTTTGCCAAATCAATATTTCTAATCTTTAAAAATGATTGTCTGTATAGTATTTCAACATTTTAATCATTTTGCCGCTTCATATCAAAAATATTGGACTAGTCAATAGGCGTTAGTTAGACTAACCTTAACTTGGATACAAAGTTACATTTTTCAGGTGATATGTAAAAAATCAAGCTTGTTTTAAGTAGCTTTGAAGACAGTTGGTATTATTATTATTGACATAGCTCACTAATAAATTAGTTTATATCCTAGGGGGTGTATTGTTTCCCAATGGCTTGGCAGACGGTTTAATCCCAGGTCGACTCATACCAAAGACTCAAAATATGGTTCTTGATACCTCCTTGCTTAATACTCAGCATTATAAGATACATATCAAGGGTAAAGTTGAGCAATCCTGAGAAAAGAATAACGTCATCCTCTGCACCTTGGTGTAGTAGTTATTGAAAAGGGAGTGTTCAGGTTGCTCTCAACCACAGTCTCCAACTTTACTTTTATATGTAAACAAAAATCTTAAATTGATACAAAATCTTTTGTGGCTTGCATGTCTTAAAATTTGCAAAAATCTTAATTTTTCTTAAATTTTATTTGGCTACATCACAAGTTTACTAGCATCTCTCATGGTAGATCTGTAGTTATGATATTGTATTTATAGACTTTTTCTCTGACTTGACGTGAAAACAAATATTGGTTTTTGAATGAGAAGGTTTAGAAAAAAATAAGAAAAAAGCTACATTTTTTTTTTTTTTTTTATGCCAGGTAGTTGACTCTTCATTTAGCTATGACTCATTTACACCTTAATCTCAAATAAAACAAAACTTGGAAAGGAGGTAAGTAATTGTAAAATATTCCCTGATACATTTCTTAATTGAACATGTTGTAAGAACAAATTAACCACAATTATTATTATTAAACAGTATAAATGAATTAATATGTGGTGCATTCAATAAGTTTCCATACTTTTTTGTACAGGCATTTAAAATTGTTGTAAACTCTTAAAAATTCAGTAGGTTATTGCTATACATCTTATAAAATGACT
>CAUZXS010004143.1:0-15000 GCA_963585895.1 Sepioteuthis lessoniana
AGAAGTAACTGCATATATATATATATATATATATATATATGAATATCAGATTCTTTCTGTTACATAAACAATATATATATATATATATATATATATATAGAGAGAGAGAGCTCCCGGTAGCCGTAAAGTGGATGTATGTAAAACAAGAGTAATTGTGATTTATAACCGTTTAAAATTTACTTCGCTGCTGTTAGTTCTTCGTGGATGCGAGGTAGAGTCTCGAATTGGCGTTTGAGTCAAACGGGTTTCGATCCCAGTTATGGTAACCTAGTCTGTCTAGCCACACAGGCGAGTTCTGATAGAACGAAACAGATCTAATGACTATATATTGTTTATGAATTGGAAAGAATCTGGAAACAAAAAATAGTCATAAACTTTTTCAGTCAAGACATTTTTTTATTCTGTTCAGTTTCCCCTTTTGTTTTTACTTTAGGTCCCATTTTTTAAAAAGAAAACTTAAAACAGAATAGCCAACTTAAATATTGGGAGTTACAAAATATTAAAGAGATCTATAATTCTCACATTTGATATTTTTTGAGTTCATTGATCGACTGAAAAAAAAAAGTCTGGTCAAAAATACAAACAGGAAAGATTTTGGTTGTGACAATCTTTCAGCTAACTAGAGAAGAGATCAACCTGTTTACATAGAAATAGCTTTACTTGCACTTAAAGACTTACCTATCTCTCCAGTGGAAATTGTATATCTCTCACAGATACCAAGCCGGCACTTCTGTCCCTTTCATCATTTGAGGAAAAGCATTTATTCCCTTATATTCATGAGAATACACACACACAAACACACACTTATATATGTATATAGTCTGTCGAAAAGAATAAACACACTTCTGGAAAGAAAAAAATCTGAATGAAATCAATTTAATATTATAGTATTTATATAGATTTTTCTTTCCTGAAGTTTGTATACATTTCTTGTATATATATATATATATATATATATATATATATATATATATATGCGTGTGTGTGTGTGTGTGTGTGTGTGTATATCTATATATGTGTATGTATATATATATATATATGTGTATATATGTGTGTGTATATATATATATATATGTGTGTGTGTGTGTATATATATGTAAATATGTGTGTGTATACATATGTATATATGTATGTGTATATATATATATGTGTGTGTGTGTATATATATATGTGTGTTTGCATATATATACATATATATGTGTGTGTATATATATACATGTATATGTGTGTATATATATATATATGTATATATATATATATATATATGAGTGCATATATATATATATATATATGTGTGTGTGTGTGTATATATGTATGTATGTCTATATATATATACGTATGCATCTGTATATATATATATATATATATATATATATAGATGTATATACGTGTATATATATAGATATATGTATTTATGTGTATATATATATATATATAGATATATGTATGTATATCTCTCACTCTCTCTATATATATGTATGTATGTGTATGTATATATATATGTACGTATGTATGTATATGCATACATATATATATGTATGTATATATATATGTATGTATATATATATGTATGTATATATATATATATATATATCATAAGTGACACAGACTTACACACTTACATATATGCGTCTATTATTCCATCTTTCTTTCTTTTCTTCTTTCTTTCTTTCTTTCTTTCTTTCTTTCTTCCTTTCTTTTTCCTCACTCATTATTTCCCATTCTATTTTCTATATTTCTTTACGTGTCTTATAATATAAAATTTTTTAGTTTTTCTTTCATATGAATTTTTCTTTTTTTATTCCTGTCTTTCCTCCCATTCATTATTTTGTATTCGATTTCATTTCATTCTATTTTCCTTTATCAGCTGAAAAAAAATTTAAATCCTATTCTTCTTCTCATATATTCTTTCTTTCTTTCTTTCTTTTCATTTTCTAACATTTGAAGTTTTTCTTATTTTTCTCCATTATCTTGTTTTTGAGTTCTTTCGTTTTGTCTTTTTTTTTTTACTTTCACTTGTAGCATTTCTTTCTTTCCTTCTTTCTTTCTTTCTTTCTTTCTTTCTTTCTTTCTTTCATGTACTCAGATAGCACATATAATCTCTGAATCATATCAAATTCTTTTTCTAAATTAAAGGCCAATTCTAAATATTTTTCATTTATACATCGATATTTTCATCCTGTAGAATCGTTTTTCGGTGGACATTTCTAAGACCATTTTAGGGTGGCAAAATTAACAGAACCATTTGTAGCTGTGTATAAGTGTTCAGCTTTATTTGGATATAGAATGGACAGTTTATAATCGGTCAAATTTACAAGTTGTTATTGTTCTTAATTCAAATCGTTTAACCAACTCTTAGAATATATTAATCTAGCCAACCCTCCTCTTCGAAAAGAATTAGGCACTTTGTTAATTTTTGAAGCAGAGTTTGACAGATTTAAAATCTGCGTTTTCCACCTTTTATACTATTTACCTTACTGTAATATATCCTACCTGTGAACATTTATGGGTATGTCCTATTTCTCTAGAAATACGTTAGACACTATTGTGAGTGGGGTTAATGTATTGATTAAGTAGTACACCATTAGCTGTAGTTTACCTTCTTCACGCCGCTGGCGTGTATTGTATTTTGTTTATATATAAAGATTTCCATTTCATTTCCAACGTCTGTTTTAGTTTTTTCTCATACAGTAATCTTTTGTGCGGTTACCACATATACTAAGCTTAAAAAGCCTCGTCTGCACAACTATTTACCCATAACTGAAGGAAGAATTGTAGGATTCAAACCTTTCTCAAGTGTATTAGCGCTTGTGAAATTGCAAACAGGTTCATTCAGGTTTTGAACCCGATTTGCCGTGTCCATTTCAAACGATGATAGACGTTACGCCACGAACAACTCAAACAATTGCTATGCCCCTAAGCCAATAGATCTTGATATTATAACCATTGAAAGACAAATACAAATCTATGAGCACGGTTGCTTTTGTCACCCTATTGCACTGTTATGCTTACAAAAGGGCAATATTGCCAACACCATTTTACAGAAAGGTGTAACTAAGTCATGTGATCAGATTACATATATTGAGATCATTCTATTTAAAAAGATTTTGAACATAAAATGTTGTTATCCCACAATAAAATATTCAAAATCTTTGTTAAATGTATTACATCACTCATCCGCCCCTGTATATCCAAATCATTGATATCTGCAGGAACTTTAATTCTTTCTAAGGTTTTATTTAATTTAGTTTTTTTGATTGATAGAATATCAACTTCCGTAGGTCATTTAATGCCAAAGTCATCCTTGTAAAAGAACAGTAGTGTCACTATTTAACCTAACGGTGTGAAGATAGGGGGACTCTGTTAAAATATTTACACAAAGCAATCAGAAAAAATATGTGACATGTTGAGGGGAATAAAGTACAAGAATAGACAAAGAAGAATCATCATCTTTTGGAAATTATGAGCACTCGATTTTGCTGTTAACGTTGTCGTATTTTTTGCGCGTAACTGAGACTTATTTTTTAAATCATAATGTGGAAGTATGGTGTATGAGCCAGGCACTAATCTTAAGACAAAGGGTGAAAGATATCTCACTCTTCAAACGATCATTTTTTTCTTTTCTTTCTTTCGCAAGACACTAATCCTGACAAGAATCGTAAACATTCTTCATAGCGCTGCATTAGTTTTGGCTTATTTTACATTGCAGAAAAAAAAAAATCAAACAAAAATACATCGAAGTGGATACAGAAATATATTCAGAAATACTTCAAGAACAAATAAAAATCAACAAAAAATAAATGTATGTAAAAATTAGAAGCATTTTCTTTTATTCTATATCCCCGGTTAGAGTTAAAATAGTCGAAAATTTTCATGTGAAGAAAATGTTTAAAACTTTTTTTAATCAATTCTTTTTAAGATTTTCAATATGGCAGAAAATGAATATCAAGTGTAAAGAGGAAATATCAGTCGAAATTAACTTCAGTCGATGTTTGACTGAATTTTCTTCAGGTGATGATTGAATGTAAATTGCCTAGTGAGTGAAAGAAAGGAAAAAATAGTGGCAGTTTCAATGTGTCAATGAAAACATTTTGTTTTGAATGTCTTCCCCACAAATCGTTGGGTTGGGATTATAGAGCAACCGAATTTTTTCTTTCTATTCTCATTAGATTGCCAGATGGGTCGCTATATTGCTTCCTTTCTTTTCTCTGTATAGTAGTGTTATCGAAAGATAAGGTGATTCTTACTTGCTGCCCTTTGCTCCCGAAGAGGACAATAAAGTCGTAATTTGTGATAAATGTCGATCTTACATCACGAGGAAAAGAATATATATTCCCCGTTTCTCGTAAGAAATAAATACAGCGACCAGGGTTTAAATACTGAACGAGGTTTTTGGGATTCCACATTGCGTTAATACTCTTGGGAAAAGTATCAGACTATTCTGCCTCTAGCCATAGGTAAATAGTAGGATAGGCTGTGCTATTTAATTTTGCTATTGCGAAGTCTAACAGAGGGAAATCTCTGAATTCAATTTTTTAAAACTCAACTTAAAAAGGTGTCGCGTCCTGTCCATGAAGGTTGGGTAAATAGATTAAATCCGTTCCTACTTTAACGCATTAGAAAAAATTCGGTTAGCAGTTCTTGTGTCATTGTAGGGTGTTGACAAAAGTTGTCGAAGACAAAATGAAACGATGATGACGTGTTCACATCCGGAAAAATCAGACACGCGGTTACAGAAAAAATGAATGGATGATGACATGTTCACATCCGGAAAAATCAGACACGCGGTTACAGAAAAAATATTTCACAATTACTGTTTCAACCTCATGTCTCAAACGAGGAAGATATATGCAGATAAGTGGTATTTTTGAGTCCATGAAGAAATTGCTAACTTTCAATCCGCCCCCAGTTTTGTTTTCTCCAAAATTTATGTCCTAAACCTCTGCTGACCACGAAGTGACTGGCCCTTTTAAAAATGTTCTCGTGTATCTGTTTCTTTCATCGATCACAAGATATTCCATGATTGGCTCCTTGATGTTGGTCATACGACCAGGCACCAGATTCAGTGGTAGAGGGAGGTTCCCACAATATTACACTCTATTGATATCTCCTGGGTTTACAAGACAATGGCCTTTTATCTAGATATAGATGAATTCCTAAACAAAGTTTTATAGAAGACGTTTTCCTTTGCAGCGAGTTCCCTTTTCCACATGAATGGTATTTTAAAGTATAAGAGAAATACATGAAACCTGTGTCATTTTAGAATTTGCCAGAACGAGATTGAAAGTCAGCATCCAATCACCTTGTAAAATCTGGCTCTAGTTCCCGTGAGTGATACCACAACACAGTCGAGATTAACTATTAAGAATTGATTTTCCCGAGTTTGTTTGTAAATAAAATTCAGAGTTTAGTTTTTTCTTCTGCCTTACTTATAGCTAGAGCTGGGAAGAGATGTGTACCATAGCCATGATATGGCTATGTGTGAAACGTACATCGAATGTCCATAAAGATAGAACATAGGAATCTCGAAACACGAAAAACACTTAACGATTTCTTTGTTCAGGTAGGAAAAATTTTATTACCTTTGAGTTTAAAGGTTCTTCGACATAAGGAGAGAGAGGCACAATCTTTCTATTCTGGCTTTTTTCTCTGCACCCTGCCACCTCGTGCGACACCTGCCCAAGGCCTCGCGAGCTAGCGAAAGTCAACCGTCTTCTACCGAGGCAGGTCTCATCTCAACTAACTGACTTTTTCAAAATCTTCCAAAATCCTTCGCGCGCTTCCGGTGCGTGACGTCATTCGCACTGTGTAGCTCTGTTTCCCCTGTCGGGTTATTGTGACATCTCTGAGTGACACATCCGCTCTGCGCTCGCGCGTGAACACCTGCATTAATGTTGCACCGAAGTAACCCATGCACTGAGCCGAAAGGTTCTCAGCCAAACTAAACCCAAAGGCATGAAACTAAATCCCTCGTCCATTATATTACAGATGTACCAATGCCTATTCTGACAGCATTACAGTGTAATAAGCGCAAACTGTTTCTGTCCAATTACAAAATCCATTTTCCATGCCGAAAATCATGACACCTTGAACGACATAATCCTGGAGCGTAAGAATTGATAAATTAAATGAATTTTTTTCCTATTTTATCTCTGCTAAATGTTGTGCTGAAAAAAAGTTCAGGTCTGTAAGTGTTAAAAAAAAACATTCTCTTACATTTAATAACATTAGCTTTTAAAAAGCCTTCGACCTTCAGTCTTATTCCCCCTCGTTCTCATATTCCTTAGCCATTTTTACTGGAGGAATCTCCGTTCGGTAGTTGCTAACGTACTGAACTGCAGAATTGTAGTAAGTGAGTTCGAATTAAAATAGCTCTATTACGTTCAGTTTCGGATTAAAACTTTTTGGAAAAGTGCAAAAACCTCTTATCTCTTCAGCTTTGAGTTAAATAGTATCACTACTGTTCTTCTTTATGGATTGCTTTAGAATTAAATAAGCCATGCAAGTTCATATGCCATTAAACCAAAAAACAAAAACAAAAAACGAACCGTTTTAAGTCGTCAAGGAGCCATGGTGTGGAATTTTCTTCAAGTCCGTCACCATTCCCCTCACACACACATTTTACAGAATAATTTTCCTGGACAATAATACTGAAAAAAAAAAACAACACAAAAAATAAATCACTAGAACCACAGCAAAACAAAATCTTACTTAGAAGGCAACCTTCTCCCTATTTAGCACTTGCCCGGCTAATTAACATCTAAATTTTTTTGACTATCTTTGCGCGCTTGGCTATCTTGACATGCATGCATCAAGGTACAATACGGATGCATCTTTTATCCTGCCAAACACAATGGGGCCCTCTGTAATTCCTTAAAGAATTTCAAAACCGTAGAAGGACCATACTCTGGTCCCAGATCCTGGTCACGGCACCAAATTAATACATGTTGTATAGTCACAACCAATTATACATTCAGAAACATATTCAACACAATAAAGACGAGCGGGCACAGTTCTTTAGAAAAATATACCTCTCACTTTATTGAAAGGGTTGTGTGTGAGAGGGAGTTGGAGAATGAACAGAACTGCAACATATTGACCCCTGAACTCTTCTGGCTATCACAGCCTTTCTTTCCCGTTCTCCTTGGGCTGCTCAACTGGGAGCCTGAGGGCCCAGCCTCTCTGCTGAGAGCTGGTTCCCACAGCTCGATCTGAAACTCTGAACTCCAACTGATCTGAACTTCCTGTCGTCGGGGTTATATAATAATTTGACGTGCACTTAATTCCTGCGAGCGTCACAATTTCGCACACAATTCAACCCCTCGACAGTCAAGGTCGCCCCAGATCTCCTGATATCTTCGACCGGATGCACCTGTTATTTACACAGGTGCATGTCTTTTTTTGACAGCTTGGCCGGGTCGGAAGTCAAGATGCATCAATGGTGAGTAATTCTCCTTCAAAGAAATTCTTAATGAAACGAGAATGCTGCTGAATGAAACCTATCTTTTCTTCAAGAAACAAGTAACATGATATGCTGTTTATGTCTTACCAATGGAGGTGCACATAGCGTAATGTTAATCTTCGAAGGAAATGGAATCGCGAAACAATGTTCAAATCCTGGATGAGGCTGTCAGTGTTTCACTTCACGCTAATACTTTTAGGAAAGGCATGAATCCACCTATTTTTATCCCAGTCATGTGTTAATTGTAGGGTAGACTGGGTTCTTTAACTTTTGTTAAGCAACCAATCTAGAAACAGGAAAACTCTGAATTTAAACCATCTTTGTGTCACATACTGTTAGTGGAAGAGGGAGAGGGTGAATATATACATATTACCAGTATCAAGGAACTATGTTTAGACTAACTGGGGCTCATTTATCTTTGATAGGCTACCTTGTAAAGAATAAAGAGAAAACTTTTGACAATCATTTTCCCACACCTAGAAGAAAAAATGGATCAATGCCTTTCCAAAGAACCTTAATGTGAAACTCAAATAGCCTCGTTCAGGATTTCAACTTGGCTCGCCTCGTTCTCTTCCAATTTTACCCATAGATGGGACTTTAACTTTAACTTTATTAGTCCTGGTCTCAGTGGACCTGGGAGTAAAAGAATTGATACTCCATACTCGCCAGATCTTCAAAAGTGCAAATTTACCGTCAGATGCAGTTCACTGTCATACTAAGAACCCCGCCGACGTTTTTGGAAAAGGGGAGGTTTCCCTTCTGCGGTCAACATAAACGGATCCTGGACTTAACCAGAGATTAATGGCAATGACCTAATTTAGAGATCCCAATAACTATTTTGTAATAGTTCTGATTTCTATTCTGACTAAGCGCTCTTTACTCATTACCTTATGCCAGACTAAGATAAACTTCTCAAGCATCAATAAAACTACAAATACTTCTGGCAACAAATAAACATCTGTTTTTATTTTCTTATTTATTTTATACCGTTAAGACGAAGATTTATTTAAATACCAAGAAGCAAGAATGACATTTTCCTTGTAGCCTTGTAAGCGCCATCTTCAAAAATGTGGCTGGTTCTTTTCCTAGCTCTAATTATCTCGCTCCAGTAGAGGGAACTCCAAAATCTACTTAGTCAGAGGCAGGTTCCCTCTTTTGAAGTAAACATTTCTTTACTTAAAATGTGTTCTTTGCAGGATTATGCAACTTACATAGATAATTACGGTTCCACCATCAGCTAAAATCATTCAACTTCGAATCTGATTTACTTATCACGGACGAGACCGTCTTTTTAAAAGACTTCTCCAGGCGAGCGTAGCGAAAGCTTCTGTGTGAATTATCTTTTAAAAAATATTCTAGGGGCGATTTCTTTAAGCAGAAAGTGCCAGTCGAAATTGTAGATTCTGCACTTAAGTGAACCCTGGCCCCATGATTCAAATTAGATCGAATTATACCCTAGAAGAACGTCATAGAAGCAGGTTGGAACATTTGTAGAATTTCTTAAAGCAATGTGAATTATGTGGTGAACCCTACTTTCCATTTTCTCATCGACCTTGTAAAACTTTTCAAAAGATTTTGCATTCTTTGATTGGATATTATCCGAATTAAATAGGTTTCTTCTCAGTTAACGAGGTTTAGAATAAGCTGACTGTATCCTACCCAAAGGGTAAGAATTTCCCCATAATGCAATGTCTTGGATAGAACACTAAACTACCCCAGATGACGAGGCTGCAGTTCTGGAGATCTAGAGAGTGAAGAATACCGATTCATTTCCATTACTCTGAGGTCCACTCTGACCCTGAGTCTTAGCAACTGTTTGTGTGCCATCTATGGGTCACATAGATCTGTTTAAAATTATTTATATTCGATAAACAACACAACCTTTAAGATGCAACGCTTAAATCATACACATAAACGTACAAGGAAAACGATTCTCTAACATCTTGGCATTAAGTAACCCCACACTGGTTGAAATCCCGTTAAAATCAGCCAATCTAGCAATCGAATATATTTTCTACATCCGTGGTATCAAGTAATTTTCTGGAAATAAAATAACTTCCTTAGAGTTTTAAGGAAATGATTTTTTATCATTTTTTAATAATGTCCTAGGGACACAAAAACATGACAATGAAATATATATCTACTTAACCCTTCCCACTAAGAGCAAAATATGATACCAGGGCAATTCTTGAGCGGAATACATTTGGTTCGAGTTTAGGTTTCCTTCTCCATGATTGGTTGCCTAAGTTTAAAGAATACAGTTTTCACTAAGAGAAGTGAGACGGAGAACAAATGAATTCATAGCTGTCGCGATGGCTTTACGTCGAAGCCAAACGCAAACAGCTTAGTCCAGGATTTGAACTCAGGTCGCCAAATCCGCATCATACAACAAGAACTGTTTCGCTAAACACACCTCTAAGCACGCCTCTACAAAAGAGAAATGCACAGATTTATATGCTTTCAAATATTCATATTTAATTGTAATAGTTTCTCATTGATCCATAGGACTCTTACTAAGAATCCTAATGAATACTGTCATTTCGGGTTAGATTGTGCCAGACGAGAAAAATATTTCAGTTTTATCGAGAAAAGTGTTGCTTGTTATGATAAGAAAATAAAAAGTGTGAGACACAAGCAACACTTTCTTTACCTCGGGGACGCCGGTGTGATTGGTTTCTGAATGTCAAACGAAAAGAAAAAAAATGAATGCGAGAGAAACGCTGAGAAGACAATTTCTCGCGGTTTAGTCTTGATAAACTCGGGGCAGAGGGTTCATGTGAAGAACTCTGGGAAGATGGAAAAATAAAAGATCATATGCAAATTAGATCTAAACTATGTCTTCCTTCCAAAATGATGGGCTGGTGTCGCTTTGATTATAATATACACTCGCAAGTTAAAGGTCGGTGGGAAATATTAACTAAACGGGAGTATTAATTATAAATTAGGTGTTTATCAATTTCTCTTCCATTAAACTTTAAGAAACGAAGGAGTTTCCACAATAATTCGTTTGTATAATCCAAATAGAATAAGTGACAACAAGCAATAGATGTCTTTAGATCCCAATTTATGCATAACAATTTTAGATGTAAGTTCGTAATTAAAAAAAAGGTAAAACGTTCTTTCTTTAAAGTACACGGAATACATGTTTTTGCTCATATTAAATTTGACATCTGGTTACAGGGGATTTGTTCAAAGATTAATTCTTGAGTTTTTTTTCCCTGTATTTAAATTGTAATTAAAAAGCTTGAGAAATATGTTGTCGCAATATAAATCTCATTCTGTAATAGCGTGTGTGTGTGTGTGTGTGCGTTTTTTTTTTTTATCAAAATAACAAGAGACTGATAGATCTTCGTCTACTCTTGAAGAAAGCAACAATAAAAAATGGATTTTTTTCCAAGTATGAATATCTTCAAATTACCTTGGGAATTGGTGCATCTGTTTGTAGAAAATGTTTACCCAGGCTATTATTCTTCAATCGAGTAGACAGAGAAAATCATAAGGACTCTCAAAATTGTGTGTATACAATGAAGAGATTTTTAGAAAATTAATACAAAGAAATAAACCTGTGGATGTTCTCTTTCCGGTTTAAATCATTTGTTAGAAATAAAGAGCAAACAGTTAATAATTTATTTGTGTGTGTCTTACTGGTGCCATTCATCAGTGTTCAAGTCCAGATAAAATGCCAGGATGTCGAATGCAGATTTTAAAGTCAGGGTAATTTGGAGGCAAGTTATTTCACTCATTAAGGTCCTCATTTCGCGTTTAAAAGCGGTGTTTTCTCTGTGAAAATAAGAAAATGGAGGTGTGACCAATATAGATGACTCCAAAGGTCAAATTAAGAGTCAGCCACAAGCAAAGAAAATTCATTGTGGGCTTATCCGGAGAAAGTATATATATATATATATATATTAAAATAAATAGGTCCACGAAGAGGTTTGCATTTTTTAAGACATATATATATGTATATATATATATATATATATATATATATTAAAATAAATAGGTCAACGAAGAGGTTTGTATTTTTTAAGACATATATATATATATATATATACATATGTGTGTGTGTGTGTGTGTGTGTGTGTGTGTGTGTGTGTGTGTGTGTGTGTGTGTGTGTGTGTGTGTGTGTGAGTGTGTGTGTTGCAGAGAAAAAAAGCTGAGCAATTAAAAAAGGCAGATGATTATTCTGGAGTGAGGTATGGTTTTCGCATCTAAGCAGAGCGTCCCTGCCATCAATGTTGTTAGAGTTTGTTGTATGGGAATTCCTGTTGAAGATATAGTCTCTTCCTGTAAGTCTTTGCAGAATTCACTACTTTCCAGTAACGAAGCGTTAATTTGATTATATAAGATTTGAATAAACGGAATAGTTTGCAAATAAGTACTATGAACAAAAACTCAGTAATCAATCCTTTATTTAATTTTACACACACACACACACACACACACACACACACACACACACACACACTGACACACTCTCACTCACACACCTGCACACGCACACATATATATATGTAGATATTTATATATATATATATATATATATTCCTCTTCTCAGGAAAACACGATTCATTAATGAACAACATATATTCAAACTGAGAGGTGATATCATATATATATATATATATATATATATATATATATATATAATTCCACATTTGTTGTTCTGCAACTTCAAGAAAACCATGTAAAAAGTCATCTGACGAGACGGAGAGTTAAGTAATATTCTACGCCGAAATAAATTTATAATGACTACTTAACCAAGTTTTGAGTTTTCATCAAGTTGCAACACACACACACACACACACACACACACACACACACACACACACACACACACACACACACAAACACACATATATATATATATATATATATATATATATATATATATATACTCGCTAGATATACAGAATTATCTCTGGAAGTATATCTTCAAAATGAAAACTAACAAATGATTTACTCGATTTACATATAAAGAAGTTGTTCACAAAAAAATATGTTAATTCATCAAGTATAATGGAACTTCTGTTTACACTAAATTAGAGATTTTTCCGTCTGGATACAAATATGGATACCTATGACAGTAGAACCAACCAACAGATGTAGCCATGTGAGATTGAGAAAATTGACCCTGTGTTTTGTTGATGTTTTAAAACAAAACCTAGTTTCACAGGGATTTCTTGAAATTACAGACATCCTTAAAAGGAATAGATCTTTCTTTTGGCTTTCTACCAGGAAATGACAAAAATTCATAAAAGGAAATCTTTAAATTAGTTGGATTTCAACGAATCGTATATAAAGATTGAAGGTGCATTGAAAACTGTTAACCTAAAAAATAATATATATTTAACTTGCTTTTTTTTAAGTTTATTTACCAATTCCGTTTATTTTGCGGGTGTGTGGGAAGGTTAACGAAATTCTTTGAAAGTCACGATTATCTTCTTGTGAAAGTCACGATTATCTTTGAAGTCACGATTATCTTTGAAGTCACGATTATCTTTGAAAGTCACGATTATTCTTTGAAAGTCACGATTATCTTCTTGTGAAAGTCACGATTATCTTTGAAAGTCACGATTATCTTCTTGTGAAAGTCACGATTATCTTCTTGTGAAAGTCACGATTATCTTTGAAAGTCACGATTATCTTTGAAGTCACGATTATCTTTGAAAGTCACGATTATCTTTGAAAGTCACGATTATCTTTGAAAGTCACGATTATTCTTTGAAAGTCACGATTATCTTCTTGTGAAAGTCACGATTATCCTTGTTCATGCTCAAAATGTTGTTTTTTTTTAATTCAGAGATGTAACCATAGGAAAAATGATTGTAATAACTTATCATAAAATTATATCGTTCTTATTAGATACATGGTACAATATTTTTAAAATCCAATAATTCTAATAGGGACAAATTTTAAAAGCTTTGTTGTGTTTTGTCAGCAATCTTCTCATAGAAATTTTTCATGTCACCCTGTTTTATACATAGTTTTAAAATATTTCGACACAAATTTCCCTCCGCTAAAGATTTCATGAATAATTATACCATCATTTTAAAAATCTTTTTTCTTCCAAATGGCACAAAGAATGAGCAATAAAAATGTTTTTTTTAACAAATGTAGGCATATTTTTCACATTTGTTGAAAGACTGAAACATACGTTCGTACGTTGGACGAACAAGCTTTAAGTGATGGAAGTCAAAATAAAGCAAAGTCAAAATTGTATATAAAAACAAGGTTTTTTTAGTTTATCTCTAGAGAGAATTCTGATATACATTGTATTTGTTTTACGTATTTAAAAGAAGACACATTGTCTTTGAGGAAGTAGTAAATACAGGGTAAGCAATGACAGTTGATGAATATAAAAAAATTAGTTTCAAATATCATTTACACAATTCATATGATGTCAATAAATGATTATCTCTGTCGGTGGGGCTTATTTCTCTGAAGAGGGGTTAAACTAACCCCCAAAAAGGGGCTTTCTGGATTTAACACTGAATTGCATCTGATGGCAAAGTTCCAGTGCTGGTGATCTGGGAGGTGTAGAGCACTCCTTCACAACCATTTGTTCCAACTCCTCTCAGACCCTGTGAGGCAGTACTGTTATATTTTGACCTTCGGCCCGAGCAAAAATGGCATTCCAAGGTGATGCACCGGAAGGAAGTGACACATTCTAATGGCAGTTATGAGAGGAAATCGCGTGGGCGGAAATTGGCTGATGAAATGGGACAAGGTAAAGCCCATGATACACTCATCGACTGACGAACCGGAAGAGGGTGACCTGTGAACTGTGATTTCAAAGATCGAGTGGGCGATCGTGTGGGCGTTGAATTATTATATAGCTCAGTCAAGACAGAAGTCAGCGAGTTAAGTTGAAGATCGGACGGAGTTATAGACGAGATGTGGTAGGGAAAGCCACATCAGGCCGAAGGGGCCTTTGGGCCCGGATGAGTTGAGGTCCAGAGAAGATGCTGATAAGATGCCGTAAAGAAAGCCATCACCCAGCAGAGTGGCCTCTGGACCTCCGGTTGAGCATCAGGAGAACGAGAAAGACACAACGTTGATGGTCATTACAATGGGGTCAAAATATTACAGTTTCTGTTCGGTCTCCAGCTCACTCTCACACGCAAAACTTGAGTAACCCTTTTCGAACCCTTGCAAAAAAGTGAGAGGAAAATATTTTGTTAAAGAAGTCTTACTGCGTCTGTTATTCATTGCGTGTGTCGTTATGATACGGCACATGAGAAAATAACAGTACCTCTTAAGGTTCATATATTTGTCAAATATAACTGTTTAAAACTGTTCTTTTTCGATAGGCGCGTATAAAAAAACGTCCACAGAAAAATATGTACGTAAGTTAAAAACGATTCCCTAAGCTCACGGCACAAAATAGCCCTACCAATAATTCAATTAATAGAAATTATTATAATATAGAAATGATATTAACTGAGAAAACTGCTTTAATGTGACTTACATTATTATAAAACTGCAATGGAACAATAAAAACTTAATTTTATTTTATATCTTTTGATAAGAAGCGT
>CAUZXS010004143.1:22500-117845 GCA_963585895.1 Sepioteuthis lessoniana
AAATGATTCCAATTTAAGACAATTAAAAATTAAATAGATTAGATCGCAACAAATGACTTCGATATTTTTCTTCTTCAATGACAAACTTCTCTTAGAATTCATATTAATAATTGAAAACGGATATTTTAATAATTTTGAAAATTATTAATTTTTAATCCGAAATAGATTTTCAATTAATTTTCAAATTCAAATTTCAAAAAACCTTCCAACAACATTCGGTGGATGTTTACATGGTAATTACGTCAACATTTTCCTTATCATTTTGATAAGAAAATTTCCACTTCATCTGATAAATTTCTATAATTATAGAAATGTTATTTTAAACAGTTTGTTTTTCATTTTTTCCAATCATATTTCTTCGCTTTTAATAATTATTAATAAATAATTCCTAATCTTGATAAATTTTATAGGATTTCTTGTCAAAATAATTTCTAAACTAGATTTTTAAAACAAACATTATTTTAGTTGATATGAAAATAACATTAGATATAACAATAATCTTTGTCAGAATGGATTTTGAAAAAGTTAAACGACTCTGTGTGACTGTCAGTGTCTCTATGTGATCCTCGGAGCAATTGGTAAGAATGTGCCGATTGCATCATTATATGTTATGTGAACCATGATAGAAAGAAGCGGGTCTTAGTTTGTGAGCCATTCTAGGAAGAATGATCTATTTCATAATCCTTGGTTAATTACATGGCTTTATTGTATAAATTTTGTGATTCGTTAATTTACTTATTCTCTTCTTTTAAATTTATTATTTTCTCGTAATTTTATAATGAATTTATAATTTCATAATCTTATGATAATGATTTTCTTCAATGATTTTATTTATTTGTTTAATCATGTAATTATTCAAAAACGATCTTAACTCATATTCAAATGCAGCCATGAAAATAAATTCCTCATAAGTCAGTAACGCATCTACTTAACTGGCCTTTTGGCTGGGCTGTCTGGCATTCGTGTCGGATAGGGTATCGAAACCAATGGCATTTTCGAGGCCGAAAGGCCCCCAGCTTCGGTTGGGACACCTTCGGGTGGGCGAGCTGCTTTTTTGACTCCTATGTACCCCTTTGTATAGCACTAGACCTCACGGTCTAGTTCAAGCTATATTCTGGCATACGTGCCCGGATCTAGATTTAGGTCTGTGATACTGTTTGACTCATTAGATCCACATTGCACTTAGTGGGTCAATGACTAGCAGGGTTCGAGTATCGGCTCGTTCCCGACCTTCCCCTCCCTTTTAACTCCACTTTAATTTGCCCTCGGGCTTTTCACCTCGTGTCAAGTCCTATCTGGTGGGAGGCAGCGACAAATATATACTTAACTGGCTTTTTGGCTGGGCCGTCTGGCATTCATGTCGGATGGGGTATCGAAATCAATGGCAGATTCGAGTCGAAAGGCCCCCAGCTTCGGTTGAGCCACCTTCGGTGGGCGGGCTTCTTTTTTTACTCCTATGCACCCCTTGTATAGCACTAGAACTCACGATCTTCCTTCCCCTTTATCCCCACTTTAATTGGTATTCCGGCTTTTAACCTTGTCAAGTCCTGTCTGGTGGGAGGCAGCGACAAATATCATACTTAACTGTAATATTGTAGTCTGTGAGGTTGAACTCCAGTTGAGTTACAAGATTCACTCTCAGATTAATATCCTTAGGAAAAGCATGAATGCTCTTATCACCCCCACCAAGTATGGTTTAAATAGTATCACTACTCTTATTCTACAAGGATGGCATTGACGTTAAATAACCTATGAAGGTTGATATGCCATTAAACAAAGACACCATTGAAAAAAAATAGAAATAAACTAAAAGAGAGAGAAATAAGAAATAAAGATGATGGTGATACCAATTGTAAATGGTGCACTCGGAACAATCCCCAAAGGCTTGTTAAAGGGACTGGAAAATTAAAAATCAGAGAATGAGCAGAGATTACCCAGACTACTGCAGATCGGTCTGAACAAAAAGAATAGTCTTGAAGACTTGAGGAATCTTCCTGACAGTCCCACTCCAGTGAAAGACAATCAGCTAACACTTGTGCGAAAACTTGAATAATAAAGATAATAATAGAATCTGCAAAATTGTCGACTTTGCTGTCCCGGCGGACCACAGAAAAAATCTGAAGGAAAGTGAAAAGAAAGATAAGTACCTCGACCTTGCTAGAGAATTGAAAAAGCTGTGGAACATGAAAGTAACGCTTGTGCCAATTGTGCTTGGTGCCTTAGGCACAATACCTAAAGGATTATTAAAAGGCCTGGAAAAAAAGGCCAGTATTGTTGAGATCAGCCAGAATACTGTGAAGAGTCCTGGAGACTTGAGGAGACGTTGTCCTTCAAACTCCAGTAAAAGATTATCAGGTAACGCTGATGTGAGAAACTCTCAAGGCGTATAATCATAATCATAATAATAATAATAATAATGCGAAACACGACCTGGGTCGGCAAGGTGATCCACTGGGAAATGTGCAAGAAATTTAAATGTGACAATACTAGCAAATGGTATATGCACAATCCAGCACCTGCCTTAGAAAATGACACACATAAATTCCTATAAGACAAACGGATACAAACGGATACAAACGGATACAAACGGATCATCTAATCCCGGCCAGAAGATAAGACCTTATAATAATCAACAAAAAAAAAAAAAAAAAAAAAAAAAGAAAAAGAAAAGAGAATCTCCAAAATTGTCGACTTTGCTGTCCCGGCGGACCACAGAATAATTCTGAAGGAATTTGAAAAGAAAGATAAGTACCTAGACCTTGGTAGAGAATTGAAAAAGCTGTGGAACATGAAAGTAACGATTGTGCCAATTGTGATTGGTGCGTTAGGCACAATAACTAAAGGATTATTAAAAGGCCTGGAGGACTTGGAAGTTGGCGGACGAATAGAGACTATCCAAACGACAGCATTGCTAAGAACGGCCAGAATCCTGAGACGAGTCCTGGAGTCTTAAGGAGACTTGCTGTCACTCAAACTCCAGTGAAAAACCATCAGCTAACACTGATGTGAAAAACTCTAAAGGTGTAAATAGTAATAATAATAATTTTAAAAACTAGTGTGTGGAATTCACTGCAGGAGAAAAAGTTTATCTGAGGTGAAAATCTAGAGCGGTAGAGAGAGTAAGAGAGGCCTGGAAATATTAATTTTTTTCTCGTTCTCTGTCGTAGTTTTCCCACAGGCATGTTCGTGGGGTTGTCCTCACCGCTTCGCGTCTGGACTCCAACTCACTCTTTTTTTTTTTTTAATCCTGCGTCCTCTGCCCTAAGGGCGTTTTTGTGGGAGTTGCTTACAACCAATCATAACTCTTTATCGATTTGCTATCGATATATTTCTATTTTAAATTGGGCTTCAGTTACAATTCAGTTTATCATAAAAAGGCAGTTTAGTCCTATTTAACCCATACATAGAGCACTATCAGGTGCTACCACTCCGGGCTGGAGTGGACCTGGAAGCGATGGCTAGGTAGGGGTGCTCCGCAATTCCCAAAGTTCCAGCATCACTGAAACCTCACCATAAGATTTTTTAGTATCATATCCAGGACACTCGTTTAGGAAGGGGTCTTACCTGTCTGCAGAGGTGCAGTCGGTGTATTCCTCAGCCCCAACCGACTGGGCAAGACCAGAACGAGTAATCATATTTACCAACCCCTCCGCTCGGGCAGGATATGACACAAGGTCAATTTCTAAGCGGAGTTCAACAGGTTTAAATTCAGAGTTTTCTTTCTCCTAGACTAGTTGCCTCACCAAGGCTGAAGAACCTAGTCTGCCCTACTATTTACCCATAGCTGGAGGGAGAATATTTGGATTCATACCTTTCCCAAGGGTATTAGTGCTAAGTGAAATGCAATCAGTCAGGTCCAGGATTTGAACTTGTGTCGCCGTGTCCATTCCCTACGACGATAACCATTACAAAAGACCAGAGCGAGTAATAGGCAATAAAAAAAAGAGAATCTTCCGAATAATGAAATTTACCGTCCATAGAGTAAAATCAACAGAAAGTGAAAAGAGGAATAACAACTTAGACCTTACTAGATAACAAAAAAAAATATAGATCATGAAGGTGACGGTGATACCATTTGCAATTGGAGCACTTAGAATAATCCCTAAAGGATTGGTAAAAGGAGACCATCCAGATTACAGAATTTCTAAGATCGGTTATAATACTAAGAAGAATCCTGGAGACTTGAGCAGGCATATCACTCTAATTTCAGTAGGAAGTTATCTACGTTAGCTGATATGAATATGTCTCAAATTTCACCCCAGAGATGACATTGACAGACTATATGTGTCAAAAAAACGAGGGAGGGAGAAAACTTGCCGGCATTGAGGCAGCGTTGATGCATCGATACTTCGACTCGAAGACTACCTAGAAAATCGCGAAGGAAGACTGATCACAGCCATTAGAAATAATACTAACGACACAAGGATTAGCAGAATTGAAATAAACAGAAAACAAATGTGGAAATTAAAACAACTCTTTGGACGTTTTAAGGAACTAGCAAACGATATCACTCTGGAGAAAACGCGGACATGGATAAGAAAGGGAAACCTTAAGAGAGCAAATTAATATCTTTTAGTAGCAGCTCAAAACAACGCCATTAAGATTAATCATATCAAAGCAAGAATAGATAAGACGCAACATAACATCTGATGTAGGTTATGTCGAGATAGAGACGAAATGATCAGTCACATATTAAGCAAATGCAGCGAACGAACTTGCACCGAAAGATTATGACTAGATACAACTGGGTGGGAAAGGTAATCCACTCGGAACTGTACAAGAAATTTAAATTTGACCATACGAACAAATGGTGTATGCACAACCCAAAAACCGTCCTGGAAAATGAGATGTACAAACTTCTCTGGGATTTTGACATACAAACGGATCCTCTAATCTCGGCCAGACGTTCAATCCATATATTATAATCAACAACAATAAAAAAAAAGAGCTTGCTAAATTGTGGACTTTGCTGTCTCGGTTGACTACAGAGTAAAATTGAAAGAAGACAAAGAGAAGGATGACTACCTGGACCTCGATAGAGAAGTGAAAAAAATTGTGGAACATGAAAGTAACAGTTATACCAATTGTCGTAGGTGCTCTTGGTACAGTCGCCAAAAGTTTGATAAAAAAGAATAGAGGACTGGGGAATAAAAGGACGAGTGGAAACAATCCAAGCTACAGCATTGTTGAGATCAGCCAGAATACTGAGAAGAGTCCTAGAGACTTGAGGAGACGTAGTCCTTCAAACTCCAGTAAAAGATCATCAGGTAACGCTGATGTGAGAAACTCTCAAGGCGTATAATAATAATAATAATAATAATGGAAAACACGACTGGGTCGGCAAGGTGATCCACTGGGAAATGTACAAGAAATTTAAATGTGACAATACTAGCAAATGGTAGATGCACAACCTAGAACCTGCCTTAGAAAATGACACACATAAATTCCTATAGGACTTTAACATACAAACGGATCACCTAATCCCGGCCAGAAGACAAGACCTTATAATAATCGAAAAAAAAAAAAAAGAAAAATAATTTGCAAAATCGTCGACTTTGCTGTCCCGGTGGACCACAGAACAAATCTGAAGGAATGTGAAAAAAAGGATACGTACCTCGACCTTGCTAGGGAATTGAAAAAGCTGTGGAATATGAAATTGACGATTGTGCCAATTGTGATTGGTGCTTTTGGCACAATAACTAAAGGATTATTAAAAGGCCTAGAGGACTTGGAAGTTGGCGGACGGGTAGAGACTATCCAAATAACAGCATTGCTAAGAACGGCCAGAATCCTGAGACGAGTCCTGGAGACTTGAGGAGACTTGCTGTCACTCAAACTCCAGTGAAAAACCAATTACTAACACTGATGTGAAAACTCTTAAGGAGTAAATAATAATAATAATAATAATAATAATAATAATAATAAAGGTAATCTTGGTTTCGTTCTCGTTCAGTTTCTTTGCTTAACTGCATATCAACCTTCGTGGATTATTAAATGTCAAGGAAACGCTTGTAGAAGAACCGCACTAATACTATTTAACGTATACCTGGAGGATATTGGGATTCATACATTTCCCAAAAGTATTATTCCAAAAATGAACGCAATAACCTGAGTGGGGTTCGAACTCGTTTACTTCGAGGCTGCAGGAAAGCATTTTAGATGCGAGAATCGTGATCTTCCAGACATCATCGTTAAGAACGTCTAGAATACGGAGAATCCAGGGGAACTGAGGAGACTTGTTGTCACTCATACTTCAGTGAAAAGCTATCAGCTAACGAAGGTTTAAAATTTCGAACATGATAATAATAATAATCTATGTAATATGAAACTAACGGGGATACCAATTGTAATCGGTGCACAAAAAACAATCCCCATGGGGATTGATAAATGGATTAAAAGACGAAGGAATCAGGGGACAAGAAGAGAACATTCTAGCGACAACATTATTAAGATTGGTGAGAATACTGAGAATCGTCCTGCAGACTTGAAGAGACTTGCTGCCACTCAGACTCCAGTGAAAGACCATTATCCAACTCTGGTATGAAAAAACTCATACAATAATATTAATGATAGCACGAGGCCTACATTAAGAATTAAAAAAAGAAATATTAATCACAGCTGCAAATAAAAGATGTGGTAAGTGCAGATAGAAAAATTATAAAAACTATAAGACTGAAATGGGGAGTAAAAATCTTTATGAATATTTCAAGAGCCAACCTGGCAAGATTACAAACGAGAAAACGTAGGTTAGGCTACGAAAGGGAAATATAAAAAGAGAAATCAAATTTCGTCTAATAACATTACAAGCAACGCCATAAGGACCAAATATGTTAAAACAAAAATCGAATATGCGCAACGTAATAGCAAGTGCAGATCATGCGGGGAAAAAGAAGAAATAAGTAATCTCATAGTAAGCCAATACAGCGACCTACAATAAAAAAGTACAAGCCTGAGAATGACTGGGTGGGAAAGGGGGGCCACTAGGAATTGCGCAAGAGACTGACTTTTTACCCTACTACAAAATGGTATTAGCACAAAGAAGAATTCGTCCAAGAGAATCAGACGCATAAAATGCTCTGAGATTTTAAGATACAAATGGATCCCTTCATTCTAGCTGTAATGAACGATAGGGAGAAGTGGCGAGATGTAATATTACGAACGGGCACTGTCGTCAATCAGTGAAGGTATCACGAGACTAGCACGTGCGGGCAGAATGACCTGCAAAGTTAGACGTGATTTTAAAATAATCACAGATGTATTAGCACATGTTTCACTGGTGACATCGAACATTCGAGGATCTTCGATCTGTCGTCCAAAATCTCTATATAAGAAAACAAGTAACGAATTTTGGCATAGTTGAAGGCAGTTGTCAAAAGGGGTGCGTTAAAGGTTCCGGAGGCCCCAACCGTCCTACCCCAGTCTGCTACGACCTATCTGTCAGGCGTGTGTCAAACAGCCAGCTCTCACCCACACCCCATCACCACGTCACAACTAAAATGAACTTTTCGAGTTGCAGCGATCATTGCTGAATAATAAACGACTGCTATATTTTCTTCCCTTACCATCGAGTTTGAGTATTTCTTTTTCTGCGGACTTCTTTCTTTACATCACAAAACGTTGGTCCTATAGCCTCAAGTCTAGACCTCGGGCTAATTGACAAAACAAAAAAAAGACAATTTGTTGTCTAGTGGTTTTTGCCGTTCCAGCGAACCACAAAGTGAAAATCAAGGAAAGCGAAAAATTAGACAAATTCTTGAACTGTATTAGAGAACTAAAAAAATAACAGTGGATCATGCCGGTAACGGTGATACCTCTTGAAGATGATGTGCTTGGAACGATCCCAAAAGGCTAGGAAAATAGATTTTAAGTATTGGAAATCGTAGGAAAATTGGAGATCAATTAAACTATATCATTGTTGAGATCGGCCAGAATACCGAGAAGTGCCCCATAGACCCATGACTCCTATAAAGCTAATGCTCATGTGAAAATCTTACTAGAAGTAAATAAATAAATAAACACCCCTGTATCTAAACCTTTCCCCTGTCATGGTAACCATGAAGCAGAGAGGTACAGAGCATCTTTTCTTTATAAGATAGATCCAAACGCATAGGAACGCCGTTGGCCAAGTTTTATTGTTCAGCAAGAGGAAAAATCTCTTTGTAAAATCCACATTTTTTTTTCTATTTCCTTAGAAATCAAATCTCTTTAAAATAGTCTGCAAGATATGCAACAGTATGAAGTTGGAGGGCTTTTTCCTTTAAGTTTATATTATTCTAATCTTCTTTTCCAGTAGGGATTTTGATGCCACAACGTTTTCTGGATGCTAAGTTTGGGACACTGACCTGGAACACAATTTTTGATTATTTACGATTCATCTTTATGGTCAGCAAAATAACTAACTTCCTTGATAATATATATATATATATATATATATATATATATATATATATATATATAAAATCCGAGGAGAAATCCAAGGGATTGGAGTATCAAATATGAGTGCTCAATGTTAACGGCTTTCGATGTATAATTAATTATACATCAACACTGAACGTGCAGAGCTAAAAAATCATTTTTTGTAAAAAGAAAAAGAAAAAAAATCAATTCTTTGGTGTCATTATAAATTCATTTCTGTTTGTGAAACCCTCATCAGATGCAGACGAAAAAAAGCTTTTATTTGGGGGTTCTTACATTGCTTTTGGCCATTTGCCTAATGTGTAGAGTGTTTGCCAAAGGTCCGGGAGACCACGGTTTAATTCCAGGTCGCATCATACCTAAGACTCAAAAATAGTATTTGATACGGCTTTGCTTAACATTATAAGGTGCGGATGAAGGGTAAGTTGGAGCCATCCAGGGAATGGAGTTGCGCCCTTCCCTACAACTCGGTGTAGTAACTTCTGAAAACGGAAACTTCGGGTCACACTCAACTAATGTCGCCCACTACTTTATATCGCTTCCGGCGGGAAAAGATTAGAAGAAAATTCCTCATTTATATCTTTATAATTGAAATAATTTTTAATATATTTTTTCATGTTTTCGAATCAGGAAAAACTTTTTAACGGTGGAGATATGGAATCTATTATTATTTTTTCATTTATACAATGTTTATACAATCCTATAAAAAACCAAAAAAAACCGTTATCCCAAATTTAAATACTACTGAAAATTAAATAACCTAATGCTTAAAAAAGTTAATAGTGTTATGCGACTTTTTAAATTTATAGATAAAATCTGTATTCATTCGTTGGAACTATCATATTTTATCAATATTAAATCATATAATTCGTGATATCTGGAAATGATAATTTTGTTATATAATTGCAGAATGTTTTTTTTTAATATTATCATTTTTCCTTGGTTATATCTTATCATTCGGTTGTTTAGTTAGGCTTAGAACTATTCGGCTTAGTGCACGTGCAGGTACACACATTGATCGCTGGTATTCACGCTCGTGCGCGGAGGATGTGGCAATCACACATGTCATGATAAAAACCCCAGATAGGAAATGGGATTGGGGTGCAAATGACGTCATGCTCGGAAGTGATGGGGTGGGATTCTTGGTGATTTTGAAAAAAAAGCAGTTAGTTGAGATCCGAAGCTGGGCGAGGTCAGTTGAGATTTGAAGCTGGACGAGGGGATTCCATTTTGTGGCCTACGGGATGAACCGCGCGTTTGTTGGGTCACATGGAACGGTCAGCATTGTGAAAATTGTGTGTCTCTCTCTCCTCGTGTCAAAAAAGTAGAAGTAAAAAAAAGTCAATAAACGTTTCGTACTTGAACTAAAGAAAGTCGTCAGTGTTTTATGTATTTCGGGATTCGTAAGAATGTGAACGTTTTATGTATATGTATATTTCACGTATTCGAATCTTGGTTCTATTTTGTTGAATATGCTAGAATTTAATGCTGATATTAATTTACAAAAAATAATCATAACCATAAAGATTATCGTAAAAATGTATTGTTGTATAGTCATGACCACGACCAACTATACAAACGCAAATGCATGCGAAATCATAACAACACAATAAAGACGAGCGACACAGTTCTTTAGAAAAATATACCTCTCACTTTATTTGAAAGGTTTGTGTGTGAAAGGGAGTTGAAGACCGAACAGAACTGAATTATATTGACCCCTACTCTTATAGTCATCAGCGTCTCTTTCCCGTTCTCCAGGGTTGCTCAACTGGAGGCCTGGAGGCCCACTTTGCTGGGTGCTGGCTTTCTCTACCACATCTTGTCACCAACGGGTCTGGTCTCCAAACTTACTGAAACTTCTTGTGCCGAGTTATATTATTGTTTTACGCCCACTCAATCTATTCTCATGTCTAGCCAGGCCGGAATATGCCACTTCCGGCGACTTTGGACTGGCATGTTTGATCATCATCAAGCGGAAATAACTGTCATACAGTTCAGAGGTCACCCTCTTCCGGGGCATCAGTTTTTGACTGTAGTGTGGGATTTTAACCCTGTCCCACATTATCAGCCAAGCTCGCCAACACAATCTCTGGTTCGGGTCGAAGGTCAATATACAACAGTATGTTATTTTTATAAAGAAGAAATTAACATACCGGGGGGGGGGGTAAATAAATACCTTAAACTTTGTTTGAAGTGGCTAGTGTAATGTAATGCTTAATTAGCTAGTTTAGCAGACTATTGTGAGTAAATTATCTTCTCTTTGAGTATGCTGTACCTCTATACTTGAACCAAACTACGCAAACCTTAGTTCATAATTAAATACACATTTGTGGTCTAGTGCTTAGCGACCTAATCCTATAAACCATTGCAGATAAATTCGGTTCTTGACGTGGGCTCAATACATCTTGCCTTGTTCCAAACGAAACTGATTATTGAAACGACTTGTGATACATAGCAATGCTTAGGACAATTCAAATGAGCAAACGAATGAGTTGGGTTGAATAGAATTATTAGTGTTGAATAATGATACTTGAAACTCTTTAATGTTTGCTTAAATTGAATTGTTAGCGTTGCATAGCGATGCTCGAAACATTTTACTTCTGTGCGAATAAAACTATTAATGCTGGACAGAACTATTTGAAACCATCTAAGTGAATGAAAACTAATGATCAATACTAAATGGAACAATTCTTGTTAGAGTATTTGGAACCATCTAACTGTGTACAAACAATAGTAAAATTTGTGTGCGAACAAATTTGCTTTGACTGATCTAAAAATAAAATTACCAACGAACTTTTGACTAAGAAATCATATGAAAAACCATTTAACTGTGTGCAAACAAATGAACTCTTATTCAATTAAAAATCTTATCTACAAACTATGGATTAACAAATCATATATAATATGAATAAAGAAGATTTGGCATTAAATAACCTACAAGGGTTGATATACCATTAAACTAAAACAAACAAGGGTTTCACGCGCTAGACTTGTAAGTAAAAGTAAAGTTGGCGACCGTAGTCGAGTGTGTCCAGAAGGCTCTCTTTTCAATAGCTACTACACCAATGTGTAGAGGAGGGCGCTACTCCTTTCCCTGGATTGCTCCACTTTACCCTTGATACGTACCTTATATTGCTGAGTGTTAAGCAAGGAGGTATCAAGTACCATTTTTTAAAGTCTTTTGTATGACTCGACCTGGGATTGAATCCCGGTCTTCCGGACCATTGGTGATTCGCATTGTGCCTGACTACGCGAACCTTTTAAGATGGCTATCGTAGACTTCAATAGAGAGAAAACAAACAGGCATAAGATAAAACCTAAGAAACAGAATTTTGATTGAATGTGATGATGATATAATAAAATTAAGGGCTTCATTGGGGACATTATAGTAGTCTCCAAAAAGATGTCCTCATGGTGTATTTGCTAAAGTAATCGAGTTTGACCTCCAGTCATGCTATGACGTTCACTTTTGAACTAATAACCTTGTGAAAGGTTTGGACCCCCTTATCTCCCTTTATTCCCCCAGCACTGGGTTAAATAACATCATTACTATTCTTCTACAAGGATGGTTTTGGTAATAAATAACCCACGAAGATTGATATTCCATTAAACAAAGGATCTAAAACAAATGTTCTAAATGCAGTCTACGAACAAAAGGCTGCTCATACATGCTTTAGTTGATATTTCATTTATTTATTTTTGGGGGTTAACAATACTAAGAATTCTGTTTTTGTTTTTTTTAATATCCTTTGCACAACAATGGCGATATTATTTCGCTGGTAGTCTTTCTAATTTCGAGTCACATTTTCTTTTCGTTCGGCTTCAAGTTAAGGATTGATATGCTGTGACTTTACAAACAAAAAGAAAACCTTGCCAAGAGAAAGAAGACAAAGGAACAGAAACGCTCTATGGAATCCGAAAGAACCAACGCGATTCAAAGAACGCTTCTTTTTTTTCCCAGAAATGACGTTTCATTCACACTCCAAGGGAACTTGACGTACTGTTGCTTGACAAGGAGTCAGATTTTTAGCAGTCAGTCATCGATTCAAGATGGCGTTGTCATTTTAAATGAACAGCACATCATTCACGTTGACCGGATCTGAGAGAAAAATCACGAGCACACTGTCTGAAAAACGTGTTTTCTGCCTGGTGCAAACACAGTGTAACCCTGTCGGTTGCGCTTAAAATATGCTGACTGCATCTTTTGCAGCGGGGTAATAACCCCTTTCCTCAGCAAAAGACATGTTATGAGTAGGAACGTAATAATGCAAGCAGTAGTGAAGAGTTTTGGGGTGTGTAGAGTACCTCTTTATTGTCATTACATCGAGGTCAACTCTCACCAGGAACAGGGGTATCTATAAGGGTTCCATATAGAGTTGAAATAGATCCCTCACACCAGTTAAGCTGCAATGAGCCAATTCAGTTCTGAGATAGGTGACCAATTTGAAATAGCAGGTAAGTAATCTGAGGCCTATTTATCAGACGAAGCCAATCTAATAAATATTAAGACAAAAAAGGATAAGCCAATCCACTAATAATATTCATCATCATCATCATCATGTCGTGCTGGTAGCACGGATATCCCTGACCCTCTCTCGCCACTTTTCCCTATCGTTCATCGCCTCAGGCAGGTCTTCTGGACAACATCCTGTATCCTCACATAGTTGCTGAATTTATGTTCGTGCTGGTCGTCCTGCTTTTGCACGGCCATGTGTGGGGGTCCATAAGAGTACATCACTTATGAGTTCGTCCCTGCTTCTCCAACAGTGTCCTGCATGTCTGGTTCGTCTAACTTGAATAGTTTTCGTGATAGGAAGCAGGTGGCCGTACAGTTGGTGTCTTGTGGGGTGTTGCGGCCAGGACTTGTTTAAGATTGCTTGCAGCATTCTTGTGTAATTGCCGTATAGCTTCTTCTCCAACCGTTTTGTTAGAGTCCATGTAGTACATCCATATAGCAGTATCGATGCGACCGCTGCTTGGAAGAAACTGCGTTTCATTTTATCGGTTATGTCTGATTTCCATATAATCGATAGTCTATCGATAGCTGTCCATGCTTTCGTTAGTCGTGTGTCAATGTCCTTTTCGGTTGATGCGACACTGCTTCCTAGGTAAGTGAATTTGTCTACTAGTTTAAGAGGGGTTCCTTCTAGAATGGAGATGTCCCCCGTTTGATTATAGCCCATATATTCCGTTTTGTGTGCATTGACATAGAGGCCTATACCTGCGGCTGCTCGTTCCAAACTATGCAGTAGTGTTTCGGCTTGGTTGGGTGTATTTACCAGTATCACTATGTCATCGGCGTAGTCGGCATCGGTAATTGTTTTTGCTGGGTACCTTCTGCTTCTTTTCTTTGTCAGCTCGAAGCCGTTCTCTCTGATTTTGTCAATAGATGTTCTAAGTACGTAGTCTAGACAAATGATAAAGAGGTATGGAGCTAGCGTGTCCTCTTGTAGTACTCCTGATACACTGTCGAAATATTCTGTGTCTAAATCTGGTGATTGTACTTTTACTTTGGTGTTTCTATAGAGAATCGTTATTGCTGCTACGGTTTCTTTAGGCATGCCGTATGCTAGTAGGATTTGTTCCATCTTTCCTCTGTGGATGGAATCGAAGGCCTTGGTAAAGTCGACAAATATCAATGTCGCTTGTAGGCTTTTTGCCCGTACACCTTCAAGGATTCTACGGATGGTTGATATTTATGAGGTCGTGGATCTATTTCTTCGGAAGCCATTTTGGTTTTTCCTAAAGATGTTGTCGATTTAGGGTTCTATGCGGTTTCGTAGTAGGGCATTGTAGATTTTGGCGGCTATGGATGTAAGTGTTATGCCTCGGTAGTTTTTGGCTAATCCGAGGTCCCCCTTTTTAGGGAAGGGGAGGATGCGTCCCTTCATCCATCTTTCTATCCTATTTTGACTATAGACTGCGTTGCAATGCCAGAGCAGTACAAGAACTGATGTGAGGCCTGTGTGTAAAGATTAGTAAATACCAAGAAGTTTCTTTAAATCAAGAGTCTTTGGTATGACATTTAACGGCATCTGGATACGAAGCTCCAGTTCTAGATATCTAGGGCGGGTGGAGAATCTGTTCATTTTTATTACGAGGTCCAGTCTAATTTGAATAATTAGAACCTGCTAGGGCTCCGTCTATTGGTCAAATAACTCTGTTTAAAATTATTAATAGTTAATTAGAATTCTTGATACCATAACATTGTGTGTAAATTATTTGTATTAGGAATAGCTTTTTGAATCTAGATTTCTTTACTTAAGACAATAATTAGTTGCTAGAAAATAAATATTTGCTTAGAAATTCTTCACGTAAATGCTTATATATATATATATATATATATATATATATGCAAATTTCATTAAAAATAATAGACATTTTATGCCTACAAATTTTCTTCTGGATCCGTTCGAATTCCCGTATTACTTTTATCGTATTCGGGGGGAATTGATTTCGGTATTGCCCATAGTTGTATGTATCCCTAGTACTTTCTGCCCGACTTTTACTAGTACTAGGGATACATACAACTATGGGCAATACCTAAATCAATTCCCACCGAATACGATAAAAGTAATACGGGAATTCGAACAGATCCAGAAGAAAATATGGAGGCATAAAATGTCTATTATGTTTAATGAAATTTGCATTAACGAAGAAATGCTGCCTAAATATATATATATATATATATATATATATAAGTAAGTAAAGTTGGCGACCATAGTCGAGGGTGACCCTTTTCGATAGCTACTACACCAAGGTGCAGGGAAGGGCGCCACTCCTTTACCTGGATTTGGATTGCTCCACTTTACCCTTGATCGCGTACCTTATAATGCTGAGTGTTAAGCAAGGAGTCATCAAGTACCATTTTTTGAGTCTTTGGTATGACTCGACCTGGGATTGAACCCAGGTCTCCCGGGGCATTGGCGAACACTCTAACCGCTAGGCCAATGTCCGGTATAATATATATATATTGGTGTCTATTTGGGACGTTATTTTGCGAATCCTTCTGAATGGTCTCTTAAAGAGATAGGAGATTTTAGAAAATGTATATTTTTGCATATCATAATGGTTGGAACTGCCAGACATTTATTTGTCTGTCTCTTCTTCATTATAACTAATATTACTGATAAGGTGGTATTTGAAGTTGCCACATTTTTTCAGTTTTTATTTCGAGGTTATTGTATTATACTCATTTTGCTTTTCTGAAAGATTTTCACATCACATCAGCTGATGTTTTTTTTAATGGAGTTTGATTGCCCTCAGTTTCCTGGACTATTCGCAGTATCCTGACCAATCTTACTAATGCCCTACTGTGGATAGTCTTCACTTGTCCTCTTATTTCCAAGTCTTTTAGTCCCTTTCTCAATTCTTTGAGGATTGTCCCGAACACATAAATTACAATTGGTATCGCCGTTACCTTATTGTTCCATAATTGTTAGTGCTCTAGCAAAGTCTAGGTACTTATCTCCCTTTTTGTTTTCTGTTAATTTTTACCCTCTGGTTTGTCGGAACGACAAAGTTCACTATACAGCAGTTTATCTTCTTTTTTTTTTGTTGACTCTCACAAGGCCTGGTTGTCCGGCTGAGATTAGGTGATCTGTTTGTATTTAAAAGCAAGTAAAATTTGAACATGTTCATATGGTTCATGAATCCCTTTTCCTACCTTGTTGTGTCTTGTCTTACACTCCTTTAACACGAGTTTACTTCATTAGCCTATTTTGTGAATGATCGTTTCCTCTCTATCATTTCATTCCCTAAATTTTTTTAATTTTTTATCGTTTATCTATTTTTGCTTAAACATAATTTCTCCTTATGGCATTATTTTCTGCTACTAATTGTTACTTTCTTAAGGGTTTTTGATGCTATTGGTGGTGGTGATTGTAGTTTCGTTATCATTATTATTTTATTCTATGCAATTTCTTCATATCAACGTTAGATGATGCTCTTTCACTGGAGTCTGATTAACCGCAAGTGTCTTCAGGTCTCCTGGATTCTTCTCAGTATTCTAACCGATCTTAATAATGCTGTAGTTTTGATGCTCTCGACTCCTCCTCCGATTTCCAAATTTAAGAGTGTCAATTATAATTGGTTGTACCATCCGCCGTTATGTCACAGAATTCTTAGTTCTTAGTATATAACATAACGGGGGATGGTACAACCAATTATAATTGACACTCTTAAATATATATATATATATATATATATATATATATATATATATATATTTAAGAGTGTCAATTATAATTGGTTGTACCATCCCCCGTTATGTCACAGAATTCTTAGTTCTTAGTATATAACATAACGGGGGATGGTACAACCAATTATAACTGACACTCTTAAATATATATATATATATATATATATATATATATATATATATTTAAGAGTGTCAATTATAATTGGTTGTACCATCCCCGTTATGTCACAGAATTCTTAGTTCTTAGTATATATATATATATATATATATATATATATATATATATATATATATATATATATATATATATACTAAGAACTAAGAATTCTGTGACATAACGGGGATGGTACAACCAATTATAATTGACACTCTTAAATATATATATATATATATATATATATATATATATATATATATATATATATATATATATAATATGATTAAAAATACTTGCGGCTATAGCCATTCATGTGTGTGCGTGTGTATATCTGTTTTGCCAAATAGAAGTTTTAAACTTTCTTCTTTCATTTGGTCAAACAGCCATATCCATAAATTTTTGGGCTGCTGGACACTGACTTGAATGTAGTAATCACAGTGGTAGTGAAAAAAATATTGTCTTCGCATTGAATATACATAAAACGATTGAAAAAGCGTCAAACGAAAATATCTCTCACGAGATCTGTTGATATTTACACGTCTACAGACAAAACCTCATTTTTATCGCTTGATTTTTCTTTGTGTCTCATCTTTATTTTTTACTCAGGTTTTCAGTTTTGATTTCAAAGTCATTGCATCTAGATGTTTTTCCGCATTGCTGTTTTTAGTCCCCCTCTTTCAAAGTTTATTTCATTATATTTCTTACTTCTTCTTTTTACATCAGCTTTTTTTTTTTTACTAATCCTGATCATTACACGTAACCTATGTATGACATTAAACAGAATTCCCTGGTGAGGCTCCAGATCTCTTTAAAAATTGTTATTTGGAGGCTCCAGATCTCTTTAAAAATTGTTATTTGGAGGCTCCAGATCTCTTCAAAAATTGTTATTTGGAATACTTGAGATCATATAAGTGTACGAAAATAATTTCCATTGCGAACAGTTACCTGAGCTTATAATTTTCTACAAGGAGTTTTCTGAATTACCTAAAATCATATGATGCCTAAAAATAGTTGAAAACATATCCCTGAGAAAAATTTCTAATACTTGATAGAAATACTGGAAACCATATAACTGGGTCAAGTAAAAGATTAAGTGTGTTTTCCACATCAGTGCTAGCTGATGGTCTTTCACTGGAGTTAGTCCCAGCAAATCTCCACTGGTCTCCAAGACCCTTCTCAGTATTCTGGGTGATCTTAACTGCAGTAGTCTGGATGGTCTCCGCTTGTTCTCTGATTTCTATATCTTCCAGTCCCTTCACCAAGCGTTTTAGCATTGTCCCAAGTGCACCAGCTACAATTGGTATCACCGTTATCTTCCTTTTAAATAACTTTTAGTTATCTGGCAAGATCTATGTACATATCACCCTTTTCATTTTCTTTGATTTTCTCTCTGTGGTCTTCCGTAACGGCAAAGTCTTCTATTCGGCAAGTTTTCTTCTTTTTGTTTACTATTACTAGGTCTGGTCCTCCAGCCGAGGTAAGGTGATGTATTTGTATCTCAAAATGCCATTGAAATTTGTGCATCTCATTCTCCAGGACGGATTCCGAGTTGCGCAAATACCATTTGGTAGCATTGTCAAATTTCAATTTCTTGCACAGATCTTCAATCGATCATGTCTAGTCTTGTTTATTGCGCTAATTTGCAGCATTCGCTTTATATGTGATTGATCGTTTTGTCTCTATCAACATAAACCGTACACATGCTATTTTGTTGCGTCTTATCTATTTTTGCATTAACCAAGTTGGTATTTATGGTGTTGCGTTGTGCTCCAATTAGAAGAGATTCATTTTCTCCCTATGATTTTGCCTTTCTTAGCCATGCCCAAGTCTTGCGTGAGATTCCGCTAGCTTGTTGCTTGTAATGTTCAAACATCTGCGTGGCCTAGGGGTAGAGTGTTCGCCAATGGTCCAGGAGACCGGGGTTCAATACTAGGTCGAGTCATACCAAAGACTTAAAAAATGGTACTTTATACTTCCTTGCTTAACACTCAGCATTATAAGGTAGGCATCAAGGGTAAAGTGGAGCAATCCGGGGAAAGGAGTAGTGCCCTCCCCTACACCTCGGTGTGGTAGCTATTGAAAAAAGAAGCCTACTGGTCGCTGCAATTAGTCTTTTTTGCTCCTTTTTTATGTAGTCTTCAAGTTCCCGTATTGATGCATCGGCGCTTTCTTCTTTTCTTGACACATATAGTTTTTCATAGTCATTTTTCACATGTAACGCCTTATGCATCGTCATTAGCTTTCTTGTCTTCTGGTCCATTAGTTGAAGCCCTTCCCTCGTCCGTTTTAAGAATGGTCCCGAGTATCTTACAAGGGGGACATCCCAGGTGTTTAACCATTTGATGAGATTCCTGCTATTGAGCTTAGTCTTGTGAAGTTTTCTCGTTCGCCTGAGATATTATCTTTTAATTTTCTCTTTCATCTGCGCTTGTTTGATAGTATCCGCTTCGAATATTTCCGATTACTTCTCTGTTTCCTTTTCTCCGAGAATTCTGATTTTTTTTCCTTTGGTTGTTCCATTACTTCCGTTATTTGTCTTTATCCACTTTTCATTATTAACTTGGCCCATTCCATCCCTATATCCTGACTTTATATTCATATTGTTTGCATAAGAATCTCCAATTCTTTTTCACTTTTTGCAAACACCTATATTCCATCTATATATTTTTGGGCATTAATCTTTTTTTTCGACTTAGTAAATTTGTAGCCCCCTGATCCATTTCTAAGAGTATGATTGTGTGGGATTATCGTTATTACAAATAATAAAGTTGACAGCGTATCTCACAGGAAGATACCTATCTGGATTTTCACCACAGCAAAATCTGTCCCTCCAGCTGTCAATTCTACTTTCTACCTTCCCATTTTATCGATGAGGAATTTCATGAATTTGTTGTATATCTTGTACATTATGAGATTGTCTGTTATCCAGCTACGTGGAACCATATCGTACGCCGTTTTGTATTCAAGCCAACTACTTTTTTCTGCCTTGTTTTGCTTTCCTTGAGGATCTGTTGATCAATGTGGTTTTGATAAATAGTTCCAATTGTTTATTGACCTAGTGAGTAGAGTGTTCACCAACGGCCCAGGAGACCTGGTTTCAATCCTAGGTGGCGTCATACCAAAGACTTTAAAAATGGCACTTGATACATCCTTGCTTAACACTCATGATATAAGGTACGTGTTAGGAGTAAAGTGGGGCAATCCAGAGAAGGAGAGTAATACCCTCCCCTAGACCGCGGTATAGTAGCTATTGAAAAGGGAGCCTTCTGGTCACACTTGAATACAATCTCCAGCTTTACTTACTTTTTATTGTTTCCTTGCAGCATCCTTTCTATTCTTGGGGAAACAGTCCACGGCTTACGCGTTATAATAATTATTTTTATTATTAATAAAGTTTTTCACATCAGCGTCCTCAGTATTCTGGCCGTTCTCAATAAAGTAGTAGTTTGGATGGTCTCCACTCGACCGTCAACTTCCAAGTCTTCCAGCCCCTTTAGTAATCCTTTAGTTACTGTTCCAAACGCACCAATTACAATTGGTATAATTGTTACCTGCATGTTCCATAGTTTTTTTTCAATTCCCTAGCAAAGTCGAGGTACTTATCCTTCTTTTCACATTCTTTCAGTTTTATTCTGTGGCCAGCCGGGACAGCAATGTCGACAATTTTGCAAGTTCTCATTTTTGTGGTTGATTATTATTAGGTCTGGTTTTCTGGCTGAGATTCGGTGATCCGTGTGTATGTCAAAGTCCCATAGGAGTTTATGTGTGTTATTTTCTAGGATAGGTGCTGGGTTTTGCATATACCATCAAATAGGAATTGTTACTAAAAAACATATAATTGCATACATATTATTATCGTTAAGAACCATGATTATGTACATTCATCACTTGAAACCATAAAATTAGTTGAAAAAGAATGACTTCGGCATTAAAGCAACCATCTTTATGTTAGCTTTCTTTCTATGTTTTGTTCAAATTTCTAAGAATATTTATGACGATTATTCATTGATTCCGTCAGACAATGTCCTTGCTTTTTTTCATTTCTTACAACATTTCGGTCGCTGTATTCTTCGACCTTCTTTCTGCTTTATTCTATTTATTTTTATTTCGTTTTATAATGCAAATTAAAATCATTGAATCAACATTTCATTTTTGAGATATGGAAATCAACTTCACACTGTAACTTCACGGAAGTTCTATTATTATTCACTGTTTTGACGTATCAGCTTGTAAATTGGTTGAAATCTTGCATCAATGAGTTAACGCTTTGATACTGGTTGTTGTTTGGTTGGTTGGTTGGTTGGATTTATGGCATATTAACCAATCAACCTTTGTTGGTTACTTAACGACAAATCCATTTTTATGCATATCGTCATTTCTTTTTCAAACAATTCAGTTTAGCATGAGTACACAGGTTGTCAAAAACATTTCTATTTCAAACTATTCAGTTTATTCAAACAGTTCTAATTCAGCCAGTTCAGTTTATTATGATACTGGAAAATCTATAAATGAATAAAGGAAGATTTGACATTTACACGATTTGTCACAGAAACAAAATATTTTTTGTTACTCAAGGAAACTGGTAGAGAACTTTAGGTTAATCGTAAAGATCCATCAGCAAATAATGCCTGATCCAGAATCAATCACTGATAAGGACTTTGTTTCATATATATATATATATATAGGTGGAGGAATTACAGAAGAAAGCTGCGTGGCATTTTGAACAAATCCTGAATGCAACACCCTGCAGCAGCTGTTCGGTTACTTGACTCTTATTTCACAAACCATCCCTATTATTGTCATTCTACACCGATGGCTTTGGCATTAAATAACCCACAAAGACTGATATGTCATTCAACAATGAAAGCAAAGCATCCCAGAAAAACATGCTGGGTACAATTAGGGAAGTAAAGACGAACTCATAAGTGTTGTATTGTACACGGTGTCATTATTAACAACGAGGAACACGTATGTATATAAAAATATAAGATTATATTTTCATTTTCGGTGATGATACTTGTGTGGCGCAGAAAGCAATCGCAGCCAGTTCGTGCACACGGAGTAGCTGTCGAGAGACGGAAGAGCCGGTGAACAACTGACTTTAGCCGAAATTTGGGAACTTACATTGTCTACAACTCTCACGTGACTTGCAGCAATTCCTCTTTTTCGGTAACCATGGTTATGCCCACATCTCACTTCTTTGCTTTCCATTTGTTATGTTGTCTCCTTCCCATTGGCTACTTGTCCAAGCCCGGTTCCGTTGGCGTACGCATCTGCCACTATCACCGAATTCAACCACACCCACCGTTCAGGTGATTTTCCGATATCTTCAACCGGATGCACCTGTTTTCAACATAACAACTGTGGGCATGGTGACATTTCGGCAATCACCTTGTTGATATTATCCTTGAGCGGATGTAATCCTGTCAACATCCTCTGATATACAGCACCTGTGGACATTTTTGTGATCACACCGGTCTTATCAATCTATCTGTCAACAACATCCGCCGTATTCACACCCGCAGGGCACATTAATATATTACAATAAGTGACGTTCTCTTGTGGATTCATACCCTTGGACACATCAGTAATGATGACCGACTTATAAATATGCAAATCAGTTTTTTGAGGACACTGGATGGTGTTGATAGTCTGCCAAGACCGATGTTTGATAGGAACAGTGTGTATGAGAGAGAGAGAGAGAGAGAGACAGACAGACAGACAGACAGACAGACAGAGTCAAGGTCATTCATATTATCAGCACAGCTTTATATATATACATATATATATATTCTCCTCTGTGGGTTGAGCTCTCTAGTGGAAAAATTTGCCGGCTGCTTCATACGCTGAAATGCAATAGCTCTTCTCAAGAATTGAGCTCTCCAGTAGCCGATAACGTAAATATAAAAAGGAATTCGTAAAAAATTCCTTCACTCACGCTGAGAATGATGGTGGCCCTGGAGTAAGATATTTCACTGACAAAAAGTCAGCTGGTTTTCGATCCCAGCTTGAAGCATTTCGTGAGTCAAGCCTAACAAAAGATTTGTGATAAAACGAAACAGTCTGTCTGTGGATGACAATATATATATATATATAGGATTTTCTTTGGTTTAAGGTTTGAGTTGTAATGTGGGCTAAGTATAGAGAATATGTGTATATAAAGATTATGAGTATAGATATACAAATCTGTACTGAATGGTCTTTGCCAGTTTCAAATTTTTCTTAAGATTGCTAAACACTCATTCTTGATTGAATGGCCCTTATAAATAGAATGTCAAGGAATAAAGGAAAAGAGGAAAAACTCATAGCGATTTCTTTTATAGGTTTAGTGATTTGGAGTGGGATCTATTTCTGGCACAGTTTTGTTCGTGAGTTTGATTGTAAATTGTTACTAATTCTGTGTAGTTTATTCATTTTGTTTTCATTCATTTATTGGCTGTAAATTTTTTAATTATTGTTTGGGGATCTGCACCTTCTTTGCTTGATGTAACTTAGACAAAAGGCTAAAAATTTAACCTTTAATCTAAACGTAATAAGCTTTTTACCCCAGTGACCATCCTTTCAGGGCAAAACATTGCAAAGACCTCGGGTGCGGCTCAAATAAAATGAGAATTACAAACAATGTTTTCATTATAGAGATAACAGATAACTAATTTTAAAATAATAAAATTTTGATGAGTCTTTAGCGAGAAGATTTTTGGCTGGAGTTTTTGTTGTTAGCGAGAGGGAAGTGTTGTTTGTGTTTAGCGAGGAAGATGGTGTAACGTATATGTGTTAACGTTGAGTTGTTTCCTCGCTTAGTGTATTTAGGCCCTTCGCTAAGTTTTAAGGGTAAATAAAGGTAGAATGATGAAGAAGATAAGATGCCGAAGGTCGAAATGTATTTTTATGAATAGGTTTTTATTTGCAGCATGGAATATTGGGTTTGCTTTTGGTGCTGCAAGACTCGTGAAAGGTTGTGAGTATTGAGACGAAATTGAGTTATGAGAAGTTGAGAAGGTTGAGATGGCAGCGTGTGTCGTCGGACGTGTGAGGGATTGTGTTCGTTGCATTTTGACGAAAGACATGTTGCAGTTGTAGGAATTGAACTTTGAAGTCACCATGGATTTTGTCCGTCTGGTGGAGATGGCGTGCGTTGTCTTCATTAAAGTGGCCCAGAGATGAAATGGGAGCTAGGTGTCGAGAGCGGGATTACGCGTCGGATCAACATAGCCAATTTTGGGGTGACATAAAGTTGTGCCTGTGCGAGGCATGTTGAATGCATCTAATTTATATTCAACTGGGATTCCTTGCGAAGAATCCATAAATTAGATGGGTTCCCTCGTGTGTCCATGCTGCTGCTAGAAGGGCCCCCAGTGAGACATCTGCAATGGGCGGCGTTCTCCAGCCAGAGACTGGGTTTGGCAGCTTACCGTTTTTGCTGGCCGGAAATGAAGGTCCGGGCTGAATAGTATAGGTCATCCTGATTGGGTGAAATTAAGTGTTGAATTAAATTTGCGCGCTAAACTAAAATACGAAATTTCCCTTCACTACAAATCTTGACACTATTTTTAAATTGTTCTTTCTTTCTTTCTTTCTTTTTTTCTTTCACCTTTATTCATTTTATTTCCACTCTCTTTCTTTATTTTCTTTTTTTTTTAAATCGCTTTCTCTCTTTTATCCTGCGATATTTTCTTTTCACATTCCTTTTTTTTCTTTCTTTCTTTGACTTTATTATTTTCTTTATTTGTCTCGTTCATTTTTTTCATAGGAGTCTTCTTTCACTTGTAATCGATTTCTCTCTTTTATCTTTCGTTTGTTTTAATGTATTTCCTTTTTTTAGTTCGTCCTACCATGTTCCTATTCTTTCTTTCTTTCTTTCTTTCTTCTCGTATCTTTTCTTTCTTTCTCTTTTCCTTCCTTCTGTATGTCTTTCTTTCTTGCTTTCATTATATATTTTTTCTTCTTCCTGTCCTTTGTTTCATTCTTCCTTTCTTTCAAATAAAGTTATTTTTGTCTTTCCTCGTGTTTATTTTTCTTGATTTCTCTTTCCTTATTTGATCTTTCTTTCTTTCTTTCTTTCTTTCTTTCTTCTCGTATCTTTTCTTTCTTTCTCTTTTCCTTCCTTCTGTATGTCTTTCTTTCTTGCTTTCATTATATATTTTTTCTTCTTCCTGTCCTTTGTTCCATTCTTCCTTTCTTTCAAATAAAGTTATTTTTGTCTTTCCTCGTGTTTATTTTTCTTGATTTCTCTTTCCTTATTTGATCTTTCTTTCTTTCTTTCTTTCTTTCTTTCTTTCTTTCTTTCTTTCTTTCTTTCTTTCTTTCTTCTCGTATCTTTTCTTTCTTTCTCTTTTCCTTCCTTCTGTATGTCTTTCTTTCTTGCTTTCATTATATATTTTTTCTTCTTCCTGTTCTTTGTTCCATTCTTCCTTTCTTTCAAATAAAGTTATTTTTGTCTTTCCTCGTGTTTATTTTTCTTGATTTCTCTTCCCTTATTTGATCTTTCTTTCTTTCTTTCTTTCTTTCTTTCCACATTTCTTTTTTTTAACCCGTTGCTCTAACCATGCAGCTGTACGTGAAATATCTTCATTTGCGTGTTTTTATCCTCTGCATGTTAAAGCCAATTCACAACGCCTGCTAAAGCCGGTTTGGCAGCGTTTGTCGTGCTACCTGACCATTTCATTTGACTTTCAATCAAACTGATTCACCAGTTGCTTACAATACCCGTGCCATATACACCCTCTTCCGACGAATCGTCATGTCTCCTTACCTTTCAAGCGTCTAAACTACCCTCCAGTTTCTTCAATGAATTGAATACTGAGTTTTCTAAAGTTGATGGGCATGAACTAATCTTACAATTTCACTTCCTCATAGACATGTTAAGTTCGACAGATGAAATTAGTTTAGCAAAGATATAGATATTTGTGTACAGGTTCCTCTCAAAATAGTATACATCGTCACTTCATCACCTACAGTATTGGACAAAAGTAAAAAAGAAGTCATATATATACAAATTTCGTTGAATATAATAGAATTACGGTAAATTCTCACTGAAAAAACAACAATATTAGAACATCGAAATATCAAACAAAAACTACAGATTCTCGAAGCACTACATATTAGCAACATGCAACCCAAACTTAACAGAATTAACCAGTGTTAATGTACTTAAATGTCTTTAGCTACTGACATTATTTATAGAACAATTTTAAAAGTAAACGCTACACACTGCAACGGCCCAGATGCTCTTCTTCTTACAAAGTAGTCATGTACATACAAAAGTTACATCACTTTTGTAATACCACATCCCCTGAATGATGGCCCAAAGTCGGGCAGAAAGTACTTGGAAAATAAACAATTATGGAAAATATATCAAAAAATTCCCGCCGAATACTATAAAATCAATACGGCAATGTGAAAGGATCAACAAGAAAATATGTAGACAGAACATGTCTATTATATTCAACGAAATTTGTATTAATGAAGAAATTCTGACAAAATATACATACATACATATATATATATATATATACATGGGAAAATATAAATATATTCGACGGGATGTAATTGTACAAATATGAAAAAACAAGGCATTCAGAGGATAAAATACTTCCCAAAATAAATAGTTTTTTATATTAGCACACACACACACACACATATATATATATATATATATATATATATATATATATATATATATAATTGCATTAAACATGTTTGAATACTAGCACACGTAGGGATCAAATCATGAATCTCGTTTTTTTTTTCCTTAGAATATTCGGACTTTTGTCTTCATTTTTATTGTTATACTCAGAACGTCCCGGTGGATGCGCCCTTCGGTCTTCTTCAGCTGTTTCATGCTTAACTCGAGAGCCCATACAGAACTTTTTTAATCTGTAGGGGGAGATTGTTCTAATTGCGTTAACTATGATCAGGCACAAGTGTTAAGCTATAGTAAGTATTTCTTGTCATTTTATTGTGGTCAGGATTGAACCTGCAATCTCCAGATGTTTAAGAAAAAGGCAATTTAAGTTATTTAAACTTTATTGTAAACCTCTACTGTGATAGAAGTTGATGTCTCGATATCGGGTCGAAATTACTTGTAAGAATTTTTAATGATGATGCCAATTTTGGTGCAAATGTTTGATGATCAATAAATTCCGACCAAACTCAGTCATTTCCAAGGAAAAATAAAACACGCCTGCTTACTTTAATGTTTTTGCTCATTAGATATATTAACATTTTCAGTTTTTGACAATATTTTATCAGGTGTTGATGATATCAATTATGTCCCAATTATTTTCATCCAACTTAAACAAACATACATACACACATTGTATAGCCGTGATACATATACAACTATACACATATACATGCGGAAACAAAATCAACAATAATGACGAACAAACACACTTCTTTAGAAAAATATACCTCCCACACTTTATTCGAAATGGTTGCGAAAGGGTTACGAAAGGGTTATGTGTGAGAGGTGAGTTGGAGACTGAACAAACTGCAACATATTGACCCCCAGTTCCTTTGTCTTTAGCAGCACTTCTTTCTCGTTCTGCTGGGCTGCTCAATATGGGGTCCTGTGGGCCCATAGCCCTCTGCTTGGTGCTGGTTTTCTCTACAGCATCTTATCTCCAACTCAACTGACTCCAACTCACTGAACCTATTTGTCGCACCGGGTTATATCATTGTTTGACATCCACCTGCTTCCTGTGGATGTTGTATTTGCACCCAATTCAACCCGTCCACGGCCAAGGCTATATCTTAATGTCTTCAACCGGATGCACCTGTTTCTCGATTGACAGCTGGGTCGGAGGTCAATATGTTACATATGTTGGAATGTGCATAATCATATATATATATATATATATAAATGTGTATGTGTGTGTGTGTGTTGAGATAAAGTAGTCTCAGATTCAACGGTGTTTAGCAAATGTCAGTTTCTCGCATGTGCTTGCATCAATTAATATAGCAAACTTCATGTTTTTAACAAGGCGGAACATCTGCATATTTTGTGGCAAGCCTCTGAAAGCGATGTTACCATACGCATATAGAAAGTGGGGACTGCTATTGACAGATTATCGATTATATGGAACTCCGATCTATCTGATAAAATAAAACAAGACTTCCTCAAATCTGTGACCGTTTTAGTACTACAGTATGAATGCACTACCTTCACTTTAACGAAATGTTTAAAAAAAAGCTAGATAGGAAATGCACAATAATGCTACAGGCTGTTTTGAACAGATCCTTGAAGAAACAATCCACAAAATAGTTGATGTACGGCCACTTACCCCCCCATCTCACAAACAATCCAAGTAAGACAAACGAGATATACAAAGTACTTTAGAAGTAAGGACGAACTAACAAGCGGCCTTGTTTTAGGGACTTCTGTACATAGACGAGCCTATTTTGGCCTATCAGAAAGGACTTACATACATCGAGTCTATGCAGATACTGAATGTAGACCTGCCTAAAGCGATGGACGATAGGGTTGGATGGCGAAAGAAAGAACCAAAGAACTCCGAACTATTAGTATGACTGATGATGATATATATACACAAAAGTGAATGAAAGCCGATCATCTAAAGCTCTTCGCGCACCATTCAATTTTTTGATTGAAAAATATATCGCCTGGAGCTTATCTTCATTGCAATTGCTTTTTGTTCGTTTATAATCTTCAAATGTGACCACTCATTCATTTACCCTTTTCAAAAACGTTAATATTTATACGTTTATATGTACGTGGTGCCTTCCATAAGGTTCCAGACATTTTTGTACCGGCATTTAAAATGGTCCTGGACTCTTGAAAATTTAGTATGTTATTGCTATACATCGTATGAGATGACTGACCAATTTTTATGATTTCTGGTTTAAATGAACAGCTATTGCAGGAATTGGAATTTACCCTACTAAAGCCTGATTTTCACAGTTGGTGATTTTCCAAAACGCAATCTGACACTTTAGGAGAACGATATGCAATAAAATTCTGTTTTAAACTTGGAAAAATACCACAGAAACGCATGAAATGCTTCAAATTGATTTTGGAACATCTTGCATGAATCGTGCATCAGTTTTTGAGTTGTATAAGAGATTCAACGAAGGCAAGGAGTCTGTGAGGGGTGATGAAAGGTTGATTGGTCAAAGGGTTAGGGTTAGGGTTACTATGTTGAGGTTTTAAGGGTGTTCAGGAAGAGATTCCGTCGGAAGGGGCTAGCACTCTTCAAATCGGCTCAGTGGCATTTCCAGCAGGACAATAAGCCAGTCCACAACTTCATCCTTGTCACAGACAATTTGACCAAGATGGGCATCAACACAGTTCCTCACCCGCCTTATAGTCCAGACCTTACTCCCTGTGATTTTTGGTTATTCCCTCAGCTCAGAGGTTGTCGTTAAGAGACAATTGAGGAGATGAAAGAGGCTGTGACGAAGGTCATTGACCCGCTCACACAAGAGGACTTCAATGGGGCCTTACAGAAGTTGCTGGAACGGTACAAGTGCATTGCTGCCAGAGGACATTACTTCGAAGGAGACTAGAGTCTCATGTGTATACTATCAATAAAAGTGGCCATACGAAAAAAGTCTGGAAATTTATTTAATGATTATCGTACATGTATATATATATTGTCATTCATGTGTTGTAATAAGACAGTCATAGTTTCGGTTGGATAATATCGTTATTATCATATTTACCCAAACCCTCCGCTTGGGTAGGATATGACAGAAGGTCAATTTTTAAGCTGAGTTTAACAGGTTAGAATTCAGGGTTTTCGTTTCTTAGACGAGTTGCCTCACCAAGGTTGAAGATCCCAGTCTGCCTTAGTATTTACCTGCTGGAGGGAGAATAATTGGATTCATACCTTTCCCTAGGGTATTAGTGCTATGTGAAATGCAATCAGTCTCGTCCAATATTTGAACTCGTGTCACTGTGTCCATTTTCCCTCTCGATAACCATTACACCTCCACAAAATATCTTTATTATTATTATTTGATGTTTTTTTTCAAAGTTAACGGAGAAAAAGAGGACATTAAGAGATAACAGTGCTCTCATCAGAAAACGCAAAAAGACGGATACGTAGTCACAAAAAAAATAACATTCACTTTTTCGTCGGTGTTTTAAGCTTTCACAGAACCTATATAAAAAAAAAACAGGGAGGTGCCCGTGGTGTAATTGTTATCGTCGTAGGAAATGAACACGGCGAAACGAGTTCAAATCCTGAACGAGACTGATTGCATTTCACATAGCACTAATACCCTTGGGAAAGGTATGAATCCAATTATTCTCCCTCCAGCTATGGGTAAATAGTAGGACAGACTAGGTTCTACAGCCTTGGTTAGGCAACTAGTCTAGGAGGAGGAAAACTCTGAATTCAAACCTGTTAAACTCCGCTTAAAAATTGACCTTGTGTCATATCCTGCCCGAGCGGAGGGGTTGGTAAATAGGATAAAAAAAACAAGGAGATAGAGAGGAGTATACTTGACTCGAAGAAGGAAGATCTTCATTTTAACAAATTGACTATACCCAGTGCCCCCCAAAGGTTTTTTTTTTATCCTCAAAATTTAAAACGTTTCTTATCCTCTACCAGCTGATAACTGACTTACTGACCACTTTCAAAAAATCATTGCTGTGACCGTTACTCTCACCTACCACAAATGTTCCCATGATGGACACCCTGCTGTTGGTCACACAGCCGGACACCAGATTTATTTATAGTCGAAGGGTATTTCTACATGGCACTATGAATCTTTTACTACCAAACAGAAATTTTATAACCACAGAATATCTATTGCGATTCTATTGATGTATGCTAACCCAAGGTTGATATATGGTCGCTTGTTGATAATTAATTTCGAAGTAAATCTTTATCGTAAATTTTATTAAAATTGCAACATTTTGTATAAAACCTAAAATATTTATTAAAGGTATAGAAATATTTTGCCTGCATAAGAATTTTAAGCAATTCTTTATGTAAAAATGTTTAGAATATATTTGAATTGTCCTTTGGGGATGTGTGCAGCTGTGTTAACAGTGACGATCAATCACACACGTATCAAGTTCAAACTAAGATGGCCTGATGTCCCGGTGGGAATAGCAGTCATTTGAAATATAACAAATGGAAAAAAAATGTTGATACTAGGTGTTTAACAATTATTGATTCAAAGCAGCGTCTTCTCGGATCTTCCTTCTTTCTCTTTTCCGATTATTCCTTGGAAATAGTTAACATTTTCATATAATCAACCTAATATTGGGAATTGATGCTTTATTACGACGAGGCAGATGATATTTTATGTGAAGATATATGAAACTAAGATATGGACGGAATCTCGCCGACTGATTCTTGAAACTTGATGAAATTCTTAGGTGTTTGAATTGTTGCTGGGTGACAAGATGGTGAAGAATCTGTTGCCCTACGATCTTCACGAGTGCAATAAGTTTCAAAGCTGTCAACTAACTTGAAAATCGGTTTCCTGTTCGAAAATGTATTGGGAACTAACTTTCTTCGTTATCTTGTTTGAAAAATCTTGAAAAAGTTAATTTTGTAATATGGCTTCTCACAAAAGATTTACTTCAGTACATGATTTTGCTATGTTTAATTAAATATATCAACATATTTACAATTTTACAGCAATAATCTGAAAAGAGAAAAATAATAAAAGAAATGGAAGACAGCTGTTTTATTTCAACAACTATGAAACAATCTGTACATCCCTCCGTCTTCACATTCTTATTCTTTGTTTTCATCACTTTTCCATAGATTAATATCAGTATGTAGATTTTTGGTCAGAAATCGGGTATTATTCGAGTTCAAAAGAGACAGTTCCTGTACAGATACTACACTCTGATCCCAGGTAGATAAACGGAATAGTTGGACATACATAGAAGCTAGCAGAATAAAGGGGTAAATTATAATATTACCATGTAGTCTTCTTAGAAAGGGGCTAGGAGTGAGACATATACTACATTTTGATCATACGCAGAAAAAGCTGTGCATAAAAATAAGCAAAATAAAACGTATACACACACTTGTGCAAACGTCCATATATTTACACAGACAGACACACACACACACGCATATATATATATATATATACATGAATGAGCACTCTCGCGAAAAATTTCGTGTAATGCAAAGCTCTTCTAATGAATTGGGCACTCCGATAGCCGTTAAGCAGTAATATAAACAAAAGAAAATAATATATATACGTAAAATTCCTTTGCTTACATTGAGGTTGTCAATAACTCAGCCACTAAGATATCTGACTGGTGTAAAATCAGCTGGGTTTCGATCTATGTTTGAAGCAAATCACGTGTCTGACCACACCGATGTGTTGTGATGCAACAAAACTGTCTGGGGATGAATATATATATATATATATATATATATATATATATATATATATATATATATCAGACTTAATCTGATGTCTGCTTAAGTAAGGAACTTCGAAGAGCTATATTTTAACTTAGATATATCTGCTCTTTCACCCACACTCTTAATTTATAAATATAGAAAACTACAGTATTAATAGACATATATCTACAATATTTTCTTGGTGCTATAATTTTTTAACATTTATATTTTTATATAAATGATGGACTATTCATGTTGTATAGCCATGAACAAGTATACATACACATATGCATGCAGAAACGTATTCAGCTCTATAAAGACGAGCGGACACAGTTCTATAGAAAAATATACCTCTCACTTTATTGAAAGGGTTGTGTGTGAGAGGGAGTTGGAGACCGACCAAAGACTGCAACATATTAACCACCACTCTTCTGGCTATCACAGCCTTTCTTTCCCGTTTTCTTGTGCTGCTCAACCAGGGGTCTGGGGGCCCAGCCTCTGTTGGGACATGGTTCTTATTCCAGCATCTTCTCTCCAACTCTTGAACTTCCTGTCGCCGGGGTTATATAATAATTTGACACCCACCTACTTACTGCGAGCGTCACAATTTCGCACTTAATTCAACCCCTCGACAGTCAAGGTTGCCCCTGATCTCTTGATATCTTCGACCTGATACACCTGCTATTTACACAGGTGCATTTCTACTTTTGACAGCTTAGCCGGGTCGGAGGTCAATATGCAACATTCTGTCGATAACCATGTATGAAGGCCCAAATGTTAAGGGTATCAATTATTAGACGACCAACACAAGTCATTCATTATATATTGGTGAAGGTTTGCGTAGAATCATTCACACTTTTTGCTATGCTGATTATAGAAGAATCGTGAACCAATGTGCAAAATATTTTCTTAAAAAAACGCTCCTCAAGTTTTGAATTTTGAGTTTTTCTTTCTCCCAGACAAGAGCAGAAAAAGCTAACCTCTCCAAAACTCGAGTTCACACACACACACACACACATATATATATATATATATATATATATATACGTTCTTTAAGAAAAACCAAAGACCGGCTACTTTAGGATTATATATTTATTTCCATCCTGTTATGTGTTTCTGATGTATAATTCAAACTGACAGTAAAATTAAATAAATAAAAATAAATAAAATAAATAAATAAATAATTTTATTCTATCCATAAGATCTGAAGAAGTCCTGTTAAATTTTTCTTCGTGTTTTTGGTTTATATCAGAAACACATTACAAGATGGAAATAAATTTATAATCCTAAACTAACCGGTCTTTGGTTTTTCTTAAAGAAAGTATTGCTCTGTAATATTAATTACATTGAGCTCTCTACCAGGAAAATTTAAATGTTCAGTTTTTGAATGATTTTCTTGTCCGGAAGGATTTACTCCCAACTCTAGTTTAACTAGACCGAATAATACTATATATATATATATATATATTCGTATAAATTTCACTGATATATATATATATATATATATATATATATTCGTATGAATTTCACTGAATAGCATTGCGTATTGTAGTGATAAAGTCATTGATAAAAGTCAATTCTTGTAAAAGGATGACAGATGACACCAGTAGTTGGCGTCACTCATTAACCAAGATCGTACATCATTTTCCGGTGTTTGAAGAACATTTTGTGACACTAAATTATTAATTCTTTGGCTGCTATATGTTAGACACTGCTTATTTCTGGACGACCCTATAGTTGTCCGAGCCAAAAGGGACAGACAAGAGATTCTTAACCGTAGTACTCAAAGGATAATTCATCATTTGGTTGTCAAGTCACCGCGTCAGATGCTGACAGCTTTTGTGAAGCCTGGCCAACGCCCTTGGTTAAGTGACATCAGTGTGTTATCTTGGAAATCGGTGATGAATCAAAGCAAGTCGTTCTGCAATGTCCAATGCATATACAATCACATTTTGTCTCCTATATTCTGCTTTGAACTGCTGACAATTTTACAAAGCGGCATCGTAAATTTTGTCGTCTGTTTCAAATACAGACACACTCAAAATGAGAAGTGCATGGTGACAACAGATATTTTCTCCTTTCGACATATATCTCGCTTTGAGAAATACTGGCTGATTTTAAGAATATTCACTTGTTTTGGAAGTTGGAAAAGTTTTCTATAAGAAAAGGGTTTGTCGTTTATGATATAAAATTCCTGGATGTATTACGGAATCATCTAGGTATTCACAAGAACTAATTAGGTTTCGGGAATGTCATTTTGACAGTGGCAGTACGAGGTGTAACTATTAGCATATAAAAAAATAGACACTGCAAGTCGTGTTCAATTTCTGGACCAAGCAGCTTGCATTTCATTAGGCACTAACTCTTGAGTACGCCAGGAATTGCAATACACCCTACTAACGCCTGATTGTCACAGCTGGTGAGTTTCAAAAATGCAATCTGGATGTGAGGACACTTTAGAAGAATGATATGCAATAAAATTCTGTTTTAAACTTGGAAAAACGCCACAGAAACGAATGGAATGTTTCAGACTGCTTTTCGACCATCTTGCATGAAGCGAGCATCGGTTTTTGAGTTGAATAAGAGATTCAAGGAAGCCAGGGAGTCTCTGAGGAATTATGAGAGGTGTGGGAGGAGTAAAGATGTCAATACACCAGGGTTGATTGCCCAAAAGGTTAGGGTTAGGGTTACTATGTTAAGGTTTTAAGGGAGATTCCTAGGGAAGAGGCCACCACTCTTCAAATCGGCTCAGTGGCATTTCCACGAGGACAATGCACCAGTTAACAATTCAATCCTTGTCACAGACTATTAGACCAAGATGGGCATCAACACAGTTCCTTAGCCACCCTATAGTCCAGACCTTGCTCCCTGTGACTTTTGGCTATTCCCTAAGCTCAGAGGTTGTCGTTATGAGACAATTGAGTAGATGAAAGAGGCTGTGACGAAGGTCATTGGTACGCTCACACAAGAGGACTTCGATGGGGCCTTCAAGAAGTTGTTGGAACGGTACAACAAGTTCACTGCGGACGACCAGCACAAAGGCTACCAATCAACTCAAGCCTTTATTAAACTTCTAAATTAAAAACTTTCGGTATCTTCGTTCAACTCATATATTTTTATTTTAAATATAACGGAGAGGGTAACTTAATCACCTTCTCAGTTATAATACTAAATTAATATTATTTACCTTTATGCATTTAATCACAAGTTACAAAGGATAAAAATCCAAAAACTAAAATAAATAGAATAAACAAGCTTTTAGTTCCAGTAGTTATAGCAAAAACAATTTTAAAGATATACATACAGTCTTCGGTTTCTTTTCCTGGAATTAATGCTCAAAGTACAGCCCTGTGTATTTGTTGTTGATTTTTTTCCCTTTTCTAGTCCAAAGGGACTTGAGTTTCATGAGTGTACTATCAATAAAAGTGCCCATACGAAAAAAATCTGGAAACTTATTTAATGATCCTCGTATGACATGCTAAATGACTAGTGACCCCATGACCAAACCAGATGACTGGTCCAGTTAAAAACTGGATGATCAAAATGGATACTATTAGATATTGTTTATTACTAAACTTAACAGCATTGATACAATAACCAGAGATAAAAGTGTATGAATATATTTATATGGGTGTACTTATATTTGAACTGCTTCATATCCTTTTTTTTCTGACTCTTGTCTTCATCTTTATTGTTATTTCCACAAGGTTTCACGGAACTTCGAACTACGCCCTTTATTGAATCCATGGGGTCGCTTGTTCTGATTCCGTTAGCCATAACCAGGTACAAGTGTTAAGTATTCCTGTATTGTTACCCGCCTGCAGTATGATTGAACCGGCAACCTCCAGATGATTGTCTCCTAAGAAGCTTAGGGAACCAACGCCTATAACCGTTACGCTATATGTCATGCTGGACACATAGCTTCATATGGATACTTTTTATTGTCTTTTATTGTTACATATAAACCATTTTACCAAGGTAATTAGTTTAGAAGAAAATTACCTTTTATTCTTAGGAAATTGTTCGGTATTGTCTTGTATATTTTCTCTGTAACACGTAATATTCATCTATTGGCTGTTTTGCATAACTTTATATTTGAATCCTTAACGTGTGTATCATTGAATAACTCCCTGAAAATTTAAGTTTGATTTCTGCAATGAAACAAAAGAACAGTCATATTTACATCAAATATGAACTAATATTGCGAGAAAAAATTCGAGAGAACTATAAAATAAACATCTTTTCATATACCACGACGTAATATTTAAAGTGAAATGTCAAAAAATAGAAACTGCAACAGGATAATGCGTAGCTCCATCCTTTTCCAAAATAACAGCGGATACATGACATGGCATGAACTCTATAGGTTCTGGAGTTATCTGGATATATATATCCAAGAATATTCCAAGGCTATCCATAAAATGAGCGCTGTATTTTTTGTCCTTGCGTCTACATAATTTATTAAGGTCCTAACGTTTTAATAAAGGATAAGAGTGTGTATTCATCTGAACCCTCTCCCACGAACATGATGCCATAAAAGGCAAGTTTTTAAAAAGGTTTGAAGTCAGAGTTCTTACTCTGCTATAATGGTTGTCTTAACCTCGTCGAAAGAACACAGTCAGTCCTACTATTTCCCAATAGCTGGCTAGCAGACAGAAGATTCAAACCTTTCTCAAGAGCATTAATGCGAAGCGAAACGCAAACACCTTCGTCTAGAATTTGAACCTCGTTCCTCCAATCCATTTTCTTTGACGGTGACTGTTATACTATGAAAGACTAGTGTGTTAAACATGACAAGGTCGACCGTAGGTTGATCAAGTGGTTGTTACAGTATACAATCTCCAATATACCATTTCCACACCCTTCTTTTGTGATGTAGTAAGTGGGATTAATATAATAATTCGGTTTCCTTCCCATGGACTCAACTGTTTGCCTGATTGAGCTGACCAGACAAGACGACAACAGTCTTTCAAAGGCCAATAAAGTATTTTTATGACAAACAAACCCATGTTATGTCGATAATTGAAACATTTTTGGTTGACTTCTGTGAAACCGCATGAAATGGCAGTGTACACTATACAGAGCGTTTAGAGGCATTAAATAACCCCAGACGGGTTGACATGCTGTCAATCATATGACAAGTATCTGATAGAAACTTAGATGCCCTATAGAAGATAGCATCTGATTTTCTGACTCCTCAAATTATCAAGCAGTCATTCGTTTGCCAAGTTGCATCAAGGACACGCAACCAGTTTTGGAGATGTTCCGAATCGGTGGATGCAATCCAAATAGAATTTGTATAATTCCTTCTTCATTCCTTTTCTTTTTTTCTGAAGCCAGAAAATTCTGATCATGTTTAATTAACAATGTCTGAGTGTCGTTTATCAGTCATCCTGAAATTACACTCCTTACTACCTTATTAAAAAGGGGATGAAATTACTGATTTATTTCAACTAAAGCGAGAAAACTAAATGAAAAACAATAAAAATAAAATTATTTATTCAATTAAAACATTTCCCAAAAGAATTCCTGATAGTAAAAATAGAAGATAAATTCTTTGTATACTTTGCTATTTTTTCTAATATATATATATATATATATATATATATAGAGAGAGAGAGAGAGAGAAAGAGAGTGAGAGAGAAGAGAGAGCGTTGCGTACAGTTAGATTCCTAACGTAGAGTAATGGTTAACTTGTCAGACTCATTGTTTGTGAGTTCTGTTCTCACCTCGTGCCCCAGACTTTAGCTTTTGAGTCAAAATAGGCTCGGTGTAATAAATGAGAAGAAAGTTAGAATGTCATATTTACCTACTTTTGAGCTTATGATTTGACGCTGGGTTACGTTGAAGATGTGCAAGGGCCAGTGGCCAAGGTTAAGTGAAACCTCAGGTCAAGAGTCAAGGGTCTGTAAGAAAAAAGTTATGAAAAGGAGTCTTACAACGGTAGTTCTCCTCTTGATGACTTCTACACAGCACACGTGTCTCAGGAAAACGCTCTTTCGCTTTTTTCTTTATATGTCAGTAGTATAGAATGGTACGAAATAATTACTTTATTTATTTATTAATAATTGCTTTATATATATATATATATATATATATATATATATATATATAGGCAGCATTTCTTCGTTAATGCAAATTTCATTAAACATAATAGACATTTTATGTCTACATATTTTCTTCTGGATCCGTTCGAATTCCCGTATTACTTTTATCGTATTCGGGGGGAATTGATTTATGTATTGTCCATAGTTGTATGTATCCCTAGTACTTTCTGCCCGACTTTGGGCCATCATCAGGGGAGAATCTATTACAAAAGTGATGTAACTTTTATTTTAGCAAATTATTACATCACTTTTGTAATAGATCCCGTAGTGTAATGGTTATCGTCGTCGCAAATGGACATGGCGACACGAGTTCATATCCTGGACGAGACTGATTGCATTTGACATAGCACTAATACCCTTGGGAAAGGTATGAATCCAATTATTCTCCCTCCAGCTATGGGTTAATAGTAGGGCAGACTAGGTTCTTCAGCTTTGGTGAGGCAACTAGTCTAGGAGAAGAAAAACTCTGAATTAAAACCTGTTAAACTCCGCTTAAAAAACTGACCTTGTGTCATATCCTGCCCGAGCGGAGGGGTTGGTAAATATGGTAATAGATCATCCCCTGATGATGGCCCAAAGTCGGGCAGAAAGTACTAGGGATACAGACAACTATGGACAATACATAAATCAATTCCCCCCGAACACGATAAAAGTCATCATCATCATCATATCGTGCTGGCAGCACGGATATCCCTGACCCTCTCTCGCCACTCCTCCCTATCGTTCATCGCCCTAAGCAGGTCTTCAGGACAACAAACTGTATCCTCACATAGCTGCTGAATGTACGTTCGTGCTGGTCGTCCTGCTTTTGCGCGGCCATGTGTGGGGATCCATAAGAGTACATCTCTTATGAGTTCATCTCTGCTTCTCCAGCAATGTCCTGCATGTTTGGTTCGCCTAACTTGAATAGTTTTCGTGATAGGGGGCAGGTGGCCGTACAGTTGGTGTCTTGTGGGGTGTTGCTGCCAGAACTTGTTCAGGATTGCACGCAGCATTCTTGTGTAATTGCCATCTAGTTTCTTCTCCAGCCGTTTTGTTAGCGTCCATGTAGTGCATCCATATAACAGTATCGATGTGACCGCTGCCTGGAAGAAACTGCGTTTCATTTTATCGGTTAGGTCTGATTTCCATATAGTCGATAGCCTATTGATAGCTGTCCATGCTTTCGTTAACCTCGTTTCGATGTCCTTTTCGGTTGATTCGACGCTGCTGCCTAGGTACGTGAATTTGTCTACTAGTTTAAGAGGGGTTCCTTTTAGAGTGGAGATGTTCCCCGTTTGGTTATAGCACATATATTCCGTTTTGTGTGCATTAACATGGAGGCCTATGCTTGCTGCTGCTCGTTCCAAACTATGCAGAAGTGTTTCGGCTTGGTCAGGTGTATTTGCCAGTATCGCTATGTCATCGGCGTAGTCGGCGTCGGTAATTGTTGTTGCGGGGTATCTTCTGCTTCTTTTCTTCGTCAGTTCGAAGCCATTCTCTTTGATTTTGTCAATCGATGTTCTAAGTACGTAGTCTAGACAAATGATAAAGAGATACGGAGCCAGCGTGTCCCCTTGTAGTACTCCTGCTACAATGTCAAAGTATTCTGTGTCTCCATCTGGTGATCGTACTTTTACTTTAGTGTGTCTATAGAGAATCGTTATTGCCGCTACGGTTTCTTTAGGTATGCCGTACGCTAGTAGGATTTGTTCCATCTTTCCTCTGTGAATGGAGTCGAAAGCCTTGGTAAAGTCGACAAATATTAATGTCGCTTGTAGGTTCTTTGCCCGTACACCTTCAAGGATTCTGCGGATGGTTAATATTTGTGAGGTCGTAGATCTATTTCTTCGGAAGCCATTTTGGTTTTTTCTAAGTATGTTGTCGATTTTGGGTTCTATTCGGTTTCGCAGTAGGGCATTGTAGATTTTGGCAGCTATGGATGTAAGTGTTATGCCTCGGTAGTTTTTGGCTAATCCGAGGTCCCCCTTTTTAGGGAAGGGGAGTATGCATACGGCACAATATCAATTAGCAGGCATATATATAAAGGAACAGACAGAATACATTCAAAATCAGATAGATAAGATTAGAGACTCGGTGGAAGATAGACAATCTAGAATTGCCTGGCATCAATAAACGAAGTGAGCAACGATAAAAGTAATATGGGAATTCGAACGGATTCAGAAGAAAATATGCAGACATAAAATGTCTATTATGTTTAATGAAATTTGCATATGTATATATATAACAGCAGTATATTACAATGATGATAGCAATGATGATGATGTGTTCCTTAGTTAAAATCATCAATACAGACAAAAAAACCCTCTTTATTCGCCCAAACCCATGTCTATCCTGCAATGTCCGCTACAAATCACTATACTTATCCTTGGAGACAACCTCAAATCTGCCGTGAGACGCATCTATCCTCATGCACGCACACATACAGACGATCACATATACGACTACGCACAATAATACCCAAATATAATATACACAAAACACACACACACACACACACACACACAGAGTTATAGACAATCTCAAGCTAACCATTAGTCTGACAGTACTATTCGATTTTTTCAATTTTTCCAAATATCTTTCTTTCTCTGCCTAATGAATGTCGTAATAAAGATGGCATGAAAGAATTGATCACAGATAAGCAACCATGCCATTAGAATTAATATATATATATATATATATATATATACGTGGTGCATTTAATAGGTTTCAAGACTTTTTTTGTTCAGGCACTTAAAATAAACGTAGACTCTTGAAAATTCAGTATGTTATTTCTATACATCTTATGGGATGACTGACCAGTTTTTAGGATTTCATGTTCCAATAAACAGCTACGGCAGAGATTGGAATACACCCTACTAAAGCCTGATTGTCATAACTGGTGAATTTCAAAAATGCAATCTGGACGTGAGGACACTTTAGAAGAACGATATGCAATAAAATTCTGTTTTAAACTTGAAAAAATGCCACAGAAACGTATGGAATGCTTCAGACTGCTTTTCGACCATCTTGCATGAAGCGACCATCAGTTTTTGAGTGGCATAAGAGACTCAAGAAAAGCAGGGAGTCTTTGAGGGATGATGAGAGGTGTGAGAGGAGTAAAGAAGTCAATAGATCAGAGTTGATTGGCCAAAAGTTTAGGGTTAGGGTTACTATGTTGAGGTTTTAAGGGAGTTCAGCAAGAGATTCCTAGGGAAGAGGCCAGCACACTTCAAATCGGGTCAGTGGCATTTCCACCGGGACAATGCACCAGTCAACAACTCCATCCTTGTCACAGACTATTAGACCAAGATGGGCATCAACACAGTTCCTCAGTCTCCCTATCTTCCAGGTCTTTCTCCCAGTGACTTTTGGTTAATCCCCCAGCTCAGAGGCTGTCGTTATGAGACAATTGAGGAGATGAAAGAGGCTGTGACGAAGGTCATTGTTACGCTCACCTTCGAGGACTTCCGTGGGGACTTCCAGAAGTTGTTGGAACGGTAGAACAAGTGCATTGCAGCCGGAGGAGATAACTTCGAAGGGGAGTAAAGCTTCGTGTGTGTACTATCAATAAAAGTGGCCATACGAAAAAACTCTGGAAACTTATCGTATGCACCTCGTACAATTGGTTCTGATTGCGTTGTTTTGAGCTACTATTTGGAGAAATTCAGTTTAATGATCCACCTGTATATATATATATATATATATACACAAAAAAGGTCGTAAAATATTATTTTTATTAGAATTATTTTTGGTATACCACTGGAAAAGGAAAGATGTCAATTACTTAAGGATGCTACGTGCTATTTCAAACAAATACTGGATGCAACACCTTATGTTTGCCTCCTATCTCACAAACTATTCAAGAAAGATTAGCCGAACATGCTGGGCGTTAATGAAATGGGCAAAAAGGACAGCGAGAGAGAGAGAGAGAGAGAGAGAGAGAGAGAGAGAGAGAGAGAGTGTCAAAATTATTCGTCGCCAGGCTTTTATCACATACAGATTCACATGCACTCACACACACGCGCGCAGAAACATACACTTATCTCTCTCTTTTTTTTGCCAAACGTCTCCCACATCTATTGCTTTCGGTAGGTCTTCTAGACTGCACCCAGTGTCTACACAGAGCTGACGTATGTAAGACTTTGCTGGCCCAGTAACAATAGCATGTCCACTTGTAAGGAATTGATAAGACAACATCGCATATGAGTCTGTTTCTACTTCTCCACAACGCCCCGCATTTTTTTTTCGGTGAACAGGAGGTGACTGTATCACTGCTGTTTTGTTGGGTGTGGTTTCCAGGGTTTGTTTAAAGCAACACATAGTATTCATGCGTAGTTCATGTTTAGTTCTAATCATCGAAGAAGTACGTGCAAAAAATTTCGAAGCAACACTACTGAAAGATGAAACAAATACGACCAACATATCGTCTCAGCAAAGAAACTGTTACCTCTATAATGATACTTTACAAAACTTGAAAGCAATTGTTTGCTCACTTGATGGCGGCACTGTCTTCTTCACAATATACTTATTTACCAACCCCTCCACTCGGGCAGGATATGATACAAGGTCTATTTTTAAGCGGAATTTAACAAGTTTTAATTCAGAGTTTTCCTTCTCCTAGACTAGGCTGAAGAACCTAGTCTGTCCATAGCAATAAAAACAAGATGAAAGAGGCGAAATATTATAAATGGACCCTGGATACATCTTACAAAGTATTCAAGCCTAATTAAATTGAAACATTAATTGGAAGAAAAGTTTGATGTAGCCAATACCTATCCATATTTACCAAACCCCTCCGCTCGGCTCGGGCAGGATATGACACACGGTCAGATTTTAAGCGGAGTTTAACAGGTTTGAATTCAGAGTTTTTCCTCTCCTAGACGTTGCCTCACCAAGGGTGAAGAACCCGGTCTATCCTACTATTTACCCATAGCTGGAGGGAGAATAATCGGATTCATACCTTCCCCAAGGGTATTAGTGCTATGTGAAATGCAATCAGTCACGTCCTGGATTTGAACTCGTGACGCCGTGTCCATTTCCTACGACGATAACAATTACATCTCGGGCAATATATGTTCTTAATTCGCCTTGACTTCGTAATCAGAACGTTAGTAGATGTCATAAAAGAAATCGGCTTCGTTCTGAAATAAAGATATGAAGCAAACAATATCCCTCATAAACTATAACCGACGGTTACTACGCAGATAATCAAGTTTTTCTCACAAAGCATCTGCCTAAGCTGAATTCCTTCTGCATAGCCTGGAGCAACTAGCAGGAGACATTGGTATTTTCCTGATCACAAATCAAAGGGAATTCATATGTTTAAGACTAAATGAGGCAATCTTCACTTTAAGTGGCATGCCTTTAAAGTTAGTAGACCAGTTAGCATACGATGGCAGCAACATCTCATCAACTGAAAATGATGTCAACACAGGCTTAGTAAACGCATGAACTGCAATAGAGAGGTTATTGATCAAATTAAAATCAGATATATCCTATTGAATTTTTTCAAATATTTTGGTCGGTGTCCTCGTGGTGTAATGGTTAAAGCGATGGACTGCGGAATCGTAGTAAGCGAGTTCGTACTCCAGTCGCGCTATTACGTTCACTTTTAGGCAAATACCATCCTCCCGGCTATGGGTTAAATAGTACCACTCCTGTTCTTCTAGGAGAATGGCATTGGTATTAAATAACCTAAAAATGTTGATGTGCCATTAAATAAAGAAACCAAACCGAAACCAATCAAATATGTTGCTGTGTCAATACTAATGTTTAGATGCACCACGCAATGGGCCAGCACACACACTTATATATATATATAGTATTCTTAATACAGTTAAACCGGAGTTGGGAGTAATTCCATCAGGACAAGAAATTATTCATGAATGAATATTTAATTTTTCCTGGTAAAGAGCTCAATGTACCAATAATACAGAGCAATAAATTCTTTAAGAAAAAACAACGAAACCAATCACAAAGGATTATAAATTTATTTCCATCCTGTTACGCATTTTTGAAATTTCCAAAAACACGAAAAAAAATTAACAGGTCTTCTTCAGATCAAAAAGATCTGAAGAAGTCCTGTTAATTAACAGGTCTTCTTCAGATCAAAAAGATCTGAAGAAGTCCTGTTAATTTTTTTTCGTGTTTTTGGAAATTTCAAAAATGCGTAACAGGATGGAAATAAATTTATAATCCTTTGTGATTGGTTTCGTTGTTTTTACTTAAAGTATATATATATATATATATATATATATATATATATACAAACTGCAGAAAATGTTATAGGTTCGTAAAGTAAGTATCAAAAGAACTGATTGCTTTATGGACTTAAGAGATATCAAAACATTAAAGCAATTTGTTAATAATAATTTGGCAATAATTGTGGATCATATCACGTGAGGTGTGAATTTTATATCAATTCTATAATTTAAAAAAAAAGTAAAAGTCAGTTGAGTGGAATTGAGATTTAATCAGGTGGACGTGAGAAGCAGTTTGCGAATGCCATAGCTGGTTAAACATCAGATTTTTTAAAAACCATCCCAACCCTTTTATGGAGGGGTGTCCTTGTGGTTTAATGGTTAAAGCGATGGGCTACGGAATCGTAGTAAGCGAGTTTGTACTCCAGTCGCGTTATTACGTTCACTTTCGGGCAAATACCCTTGGGAAAGGTATGAACCTCCTTATCCTCCCAGCTATGGGTTAAAGAGTACCACTACTTTTCTTCTAGAAGAAAAGATTTGGCATCAAATAACCTAGAAAGGTTGATATGCCAATAAACAAAAAAATCAAACCATACCATCAACCCTTCTGGATTTAGAGCAAGTCTTTTTAAAGCAATCTATTTCCCTCCCTTCATAGTTTGGATGACCGCCGGTTTGCTTGCACTTATTCTAATATCATTATGATATTGTTACTATATAAACGTAGTTAAGCATTTTATGAAAAATAATTTTCAAAATGAGTTGTTTCTTTTTAATTCATTTAACGGCTTGTTTATTATATCTAATATTGATAATATAGTTCCTTCTATACAGAAAGCTGAGCACTTTTGAAAAGCATTTATACTCTGTAAAAGTAAGAAATTTTTTCACCTCCGCCTATACCCTAGCTACCCACCTGAAAAGTACGTAGCACAAAACTCAAATTTGCTAGAATCTAGCACAAAGCACATATGCAACATTGTTTTTTTTTACGAGTTTTTGCCATTTTGGCAGAGTAAGTCTTTTCAAAGCAGGTTGTTCCTCTCTGTTTAATTTTGGGAGGAGCTGCATGTTTACAATTATTCTAATATAATATACGCATAGAAATATATATATATATATATATATATATATATATATATATCATGTGTGTGTGTGTGTGTGTGTGTGTGTGTGCAGAGTTGTGTATGTAAATTAACACACATCAGCTCTAATTTATTCATCTTGGCTTTATATCTGAAAACGTTCAATTGATAGGCAATTATAAAAGCAACATGATCAATTTTCTCACCGTGTAATTTATTTACTTTTGCACTTTTTTCCCTTAAATTTAAAATAATCAAGTAATCGAAGTTTCTGAGAAAATTTCCCCAATTTTGCTTCTCAATTAAATTTACCTATGCACAAACGCCACAGCGTCGAATTAACTCACTTTCACCTTTTCCGAATCGTAAGAACACCGTCGACACGATATACTTACATTGTAATATAATTATGTCGGCTGGCAGCTAATTTGCCGCTCGTACTCTACCTTTTCCAGTTTTTGTTGTAAGCTTGCAAGGTGATGATGGTGTTGTCCGGGATAAGATTCCGTCCATAATGATCGTCATGGTTTGTGAAACAAATATATACTTGTATGCGAGGAACTATAAAATATTCCAAACAAAGCAATTGAATCTAGTTCAGTTAGAGGTTAGAGTCATATTTTTTTAAAAAGTATAAGCGCCATTTTTCACACAGTTTTTCAGATTTGTTAGAGAAGCATTCATCTCGTGTGTAAATAAACAATTATGTTTGCATAAATAAGATTCTTTCGTGGTAAAATCATTGAATATATAAGACTTTTTTGACACTTATGATCCCTCTGTTGAAGGTGCAGTGATTGTATATCCGTGCTGAAGGGTAATACCCACCACACTCAAAAAAGATTAACTTGATGGCTAGTCATCAGTTCCTGAATACTGAGTACCCTTTCCTTAAAATTACAGTTAGCTCCACTCTGATCCAAAGTGGTATTAAGAGTTTGGGTCATATCTATGATTCCAAAAGATATTTAAAAAAAGCTTATTCGTATTCTATTGGATAGTGTGCACGAACAGCCTCTTAAGGAACAACCACGCAAAAATGTAATTATGAATATACAATGAACGCAATTACCTAACCCCTTAGCATACAATGACCCTAGATGAGTTGGCATGCGTTAAAGTCCATCAATCTAAATTATAAACATTATTTATCAGTCTTCAGGATGATAATAGAAAATCTTCAAAAACATGTACAAACAATGCAATAGGAAGAAGACGATTTCAAAATGTTCGAAAAATATACGTTTTAAGCTAAAGCACGAAAAAAAATATTTAATTTTTCCTACAGGACGCGGGTCACTTTGGCCGGGGATTTTCTACCGAAGTTATATAAGGAAAACCATGTGTTCCAAATGACTACCTTTTGCCAGAGTCTTCGAAATACTCTTGTCAATAGTTTTGTCAATTCTCTTGTAAATAAGTAAAAGTAAAAAGTATAGTTGGTGATTGTAGTCGGGGGTGACTCGAAGGCTTCCTTTTCAATAGCTACTACACCGAGTTGTAAGAGGGGCGACTCTTTTACCCGGATTGCTCCCCTTTACCCTTGATACGTACCTTATAATGCTGAATGTAAAGTAAGGAAGTATCAAGTACCATTTTTTAATCTTTGGTATGACTCAACCTAGGACCGAACTCCGGTGTCTCGGGCCATTGGCGAACCCTCTACCCACTAGAGTGATGCTACTAATTACATTACTCTGACATCTATCATATTCTATTGCTATTACATATCCTAACATTTGTGACGAGGAAATACAGCACCCTCATACATTCAGCCGTTAGCTGACTATTGTAGTAACCAAGAATAGTATCAGTGGAAAAGCTGTCTCTCTTCAACCTTCCCATATAATCACTAGGTTACATGGTCATGAGAGAATCCCACTCTCTATTAGCCACGTATGCGTCATCGGAGAGAGGCGGACAGCGACCAGGATTGGTACAGAGGAATAAACGCCAAAAAGCCAACACGTGGTAAATTTTCAAACTACGGAAACTAACTAGTTGCCGTTTTTTCGTCAGAGAGTGAAGACACATAATTTGGGACACGGAAGAGGCCCAAATCCCGATGTCATGCTGCGCAGAGAACACTAAGAGAAAAGAAAACGCTTCTCCTTTAAATGAATTCGCACTCCGAGTCATGGTGAGCCTCGTTAAACGATAGGAAAACGAGAAAAGAAAAGACTCAACGAAATCCCAAATAAGTGAACATACAATTGAAGTATATTCGAATTTATCTTGCTGTAATTGTTGCTGACGTGAATAAAAGACAAATAACGGACGGAAAGAATAACTGATAAGATAGAGGAGAAAGAAAGAGGGAATATTTTCCTAAAGATAAAATTGAGATTTGGAAAATGGACTCTGCCATCAAATCCCAAAGTCTGAAGGAAAGCGGATCGTATCTACCGCTGACGAACTGTATTCTCACCTTCCACCATTTAAAAGAAAGACTTTCTCGCACCTAGCTTTTACCTGAATTTTTTTTGTTTCTTTCTTTTGTTCAATAGAAGAATATTGTTATTAATCTTGTTGACCCAAACAAAACAGTTTAGAGTCCTTTTTTGTTGTGGAAGTATTGTATTTGTGGAAAGGCCTTGTATTTAAGGGGGAAGCTCGCCAGTTAGCTGTGTTGAATTTTAATAATTCACCTATAACTCGCCTAGTGGCTTTAAAATGTGGTTCAGCTTGGGAGTTGGGGATATCTGTAATATCAAATAGCGTCGGCAAACCAAAGCCAATGTGTGTGCCATGCTTTAACTGGTGGACTTGGCGGGAACGAACGGCACCCAACAAGCCCGCTGGGAATATGGCGGCATAACACATTATACTCATAATAAATTACATTTATGTCTACCATAAACTCCGGATTCTTTTTTTTTTTTTTTTTTGCTTTTAGAAGTTGTTTAGATTTGAGCAAAAGCGATTGTTCGTTTTGTTTGGATTTAAATTTGGACACAATCCAATAAAAAAGAGAAAAACGTCAGTTTAGTATTTGGTGAAGAAACTCATAAGTGAACAATAAAACGATGATTCCGGAAATTTCCCTCTTTAAAATGAAATATTCAAAATGATGATGAATCTGGTTAATATTATCAACAATATCAAATTGAAATGAATTATGAATCATAACCTTCTAAAAAGATTTCAATCTATTTACAACAGAGCTGTCAGTTTCTTCTATGATCCACGTCAATGAGTGGACAAGAGGAAAAAAGAATGTGTATGTGTGGAAAGGTAATTGGACAAATGAATTTCAGATAAACTGACATGAATGTCTCACTGGGGAGTAAATAGTTCATTAGTGTGTCTGTCTGTTTGTCTGTCTGTCTGAATGTCTCTCTCTCTCTCTCTCTCTCTCTCTCTCTCTCTCTCTCACTCTCTCTCTCTCTCTCTCTCAACTAATAATATATTATTGTGTTCTGTGATCATTAGTTAGCTCAAGGAAGAATCACTAATGTCATCAGTGGGAAAAATATATATATATGATATACCGGTTCAAAAACAGGTGCTGTCAGGATGAATTTAAGCAGAAATTTACTTAGCTTAGATTAGTTTGGCATACTTCAAAACCACCCTGTGAGAATCAGATTCACGTACATTTTTCGGTTGAAATAGGTTACTATCTCAGTGCAACAAGAGAAAAACATATCAATTAAATATTTTTCATTAAAATTATATACAAATTTATTCCCACCCTTGTGAATAAATAATTTAATTACAGAATAGAAGGTAAGTAATATCCATTAAATCAATATTGGTCGGGTTCGATGAGATGAAAATCAGTATCTATGCATTGATAAAATCGTTCAATGGCATTTCGAAACATGGAGATATTGACTTTGTGTTTTGCTGTATAAAAAGACATGAATGGACTTACAAAAACTTGAGTGTCCTGGATATGACACTAAACTATCTGATGGTGAGGTTCCGGCAATGGTGAAACTTTGGAGAATGCAGAGTACCCCTTTATAGCCATTGCTCCCAGGTCCGCTCTGGCCCAGCGTGGTAGCACCTGATAAGGCTCTATCTATGGGTTAAATAGAACTAACGGCATACTTAGAAATTGTTTTGACAAACCGTACTTACGTTTAAACTATGTGCTTATGCTAAACTGAATTATTAGAAATAGAACTGTTTTTATATTGAAACTGTATTTACTCTAAACTGAATTGATAACATAGAACTGTTTTGACATTTAACTGTGAGTAAACAAAATCAGTACTTATACTAAACTGAATTAACTGAATTAGAACTGCTTGACTAAACTGATTAGCTTGAAATAGGAATGTTTTTCATAATTAAACTGCGTGCTTATGCTAAATTGAATTATTTGGAATTGAACTGTTTTTGACAAGAAAAATTTACTTATGCTAAACTGAATTATTATATATAACTACTTGAATAATTTGAAATAGAAATGTTTTTGACAATTAAACTGTGTACTCATGCTAAACTGAATTGTTTTTAATGGAACAGATTATTTAAACAAGAATGGATTTGGCGTTAAATAACCTACAAAAGTTGATATGCCATAAAAGCCCAACAACCAACCAACCAACAAAAATTTGATTTGCTTGATTTCTTTGTTTAACACCATTTTAACTTTCAAGGGTTATACAATGCTGGGGCTATCCTTGTAGATTTACAGTAGTGACACTATTCAACTTTTAGCAGTGAAGAATAATAAGGTTCATTCCTATCTCAAAGGTATTTGTCTAAAAGGGAATGTAATATCTCGACTGGAATCCGAACTCTCTTACTCAGATGTCACTGTCCAGCACGTTCTCCACAAAGCCATGGGGAATTCCCTGCAGAATACATGACCCATATATATATATATATATATATCACTGAAAACAAAGAAATAACCAAATAATTTCTTTTCACAATCTTCTTGTTTTATAACACTTCTTTCCTTCTATTCGCTCGATTGAAAATCATATGAAGGGAAAAGAAACAAAGGCATCAAAATTAACGGTCTTCACTAAAATTAGACTTAGCGGGTGTCGACAAATACGTGGTGCCTTCAATAAGTTTCCAGACTTTTTATACAGGCATTTAAAATTGTCGTAGTCTTGAAAATACAGTATGTTATTGCTATACATTTTATGGGATGACTGACCAGTTTTTATGATTTCAAGTTCCAATGAACAGCTACAGAGGGAATTGGAATACACCCTACTAAAACCTGATTGTCACAGTTGGTGAATTTCAAAAAGCCAATTTGGACGTGAGGACACTTTAGAAGAAGGATATGCAATAAAATTCTGTTTTAAACTTGGAAAAATGCCACAGAAATGTATGGAATGCTTCAGCCTGCTTTTGGACCATCTTGCATGAATCGAGCATGAGTTTTTGAGTGGAATCAGAGATTCAAGGAAGGCAGCGAATCTGTGAGGGATGATGAGAGCTGTAGGAGGAGTAAGGAAGTCAATACACCAGAGTTGATTGGCCAAAGGTTTAGGGTTAGGGTTTGGGTTACTATGTTGAGGTTTTAAGGGAGTTCAGGGAGAGATTCCTTGGGAAGAGGCCAGTACACGTGAAATCGGGTCAGGGCATTTTCACCAGGACAATGCACCAGTCCACAATTGCATCTTTGTCACAGACTATTTAGTAAGATGGGCATCAAGACAGTTTCTCACCCTCCCTATTGTCCACACCTTGCTCCCTGTGACTTTTGGTTATTCCCTTGGCTCAGAGGCTGTCGTTATGAGACAATTGAAGAGATGGAAGAGGCTGTGACGAAGGTCATTGATACGCTAGCGCAAGTGGACTTCCGTGGGGCCTTGCAGAATTTGTTGGAACGGTACAACAAGTGCATTGCAACCGGAGTAGATTACTTCTGAGGGGAGTTGAGTTTTCTGTGTGTACTATCAATAAAAGTGGCCATACGAAAAAGTCTGGAAACTTATTTAATGATCCTCGTATATACACCTGTATATTTATCTTAACAGCCTACAAAAGAAAAAATATGAATTAAACCATAATTCTCTTATTTGTTTAATTGTATTAGACTAACAAATGTTTACTTATTCTCATTAAAAACAACAAAAAAAAACGAAAAAAAGAAAGAAAAACAGACAGAAATGGTATTTTCAGAAAATAATTTTGATTTATAATTCGCTGCCAGGTTGACAGCTATGTCACATCGTTTCAGGCAAGTAGTTGAGTGTGACCTAAGAAACAACCTGATAAGAACAAAGTAAACTTCAGTCGCCTAAAGATAAAATCCGAATTGTAGACTTCAATCGAGGGACCAAACAATGTACGCTATGACAAGAATGAAAGAGAAGACACAGAGTCTCGATACAAAGACTTAGAAATAGTTACTCCTTCGATAGGAAGTGAGTGAGTTTTAAGGTCGCTCAAAAATTCTGAGCCCGGTATAAGGGCATACAATTTCTAGCCAAGTTTAATACCAATTGTTAATAGTATTTTCTTTTTCTTTTTTCTTTTTTAGCCTCCATCTATAAAATAGTGTTAATTTTGTCAGCAACTAATTCTTCGATTTCAAGAGTTAAACAAGAAATTCCTCCAACCCCGTAGGAATTGAAAAATACTTTTCCATTATCTTTGGGGGTCATTTTATAACTTCCGTACTTTTTGCCGCCAAAGTTTTCTTCCCTCTCTTTGAATCATTTTCCACTTTAATATTTAAAAAGCTAACATCCAGAACGTTTGCCTATGGGCAATAACTTGAGAAGGGGAAAAAGAGACAGTAGACAAAAACAGACCAAAATAAGACGCAGTCTCTCAGCATCGGTACACATCAAAATGCCTCGCAGCTAGCCTTCACAGACTACTGTACGTCTGTTATTATTTAATTTCTCTCTTCGTTCTGGCGTTACAGCTGGACGGAACTGTGGGAAATTGGAAGCAAATTGCAAAAGGATATGTCAATGTTCGATTTTTCTGATATTTTTATTTCATGAACGGTCAGCAATATTTAAATTGAAAGGAGGAACAAAAATACCTGTTTAGTAGGGTAGTAGCCATTAGAATTTTGTTGAAGATTTATAGCATAATTTTCGATGTAATTAATATTATTCAATTACTGTTTTTCAGTCACACCATCGCTATTGAGTTACCAAAATATATATACATAGGTTTTCTTACATATAAAACAACCTTTCGACAAAATCGTCTATTTAATCAAGACTGTAATCGTTGAAATACATATCTTATATAATTCATAAATCGAATGATTTCTGTTATGAACTATGACGCAAGCACTGGACACTCGGTTTTTCAATACATACAGACATTCATTTTATAAATTCAATTTTTTGAATAATGTGGCATCGTTTTTGTTATAAATTACAACCCCCAGAAAAAAGAAATTATGAATTAGTTCATTAGGGTGTATTCACTTAGATTTTTTATTTATCAGTACGGCCACCTACCACCTATCACGAAAACTATACAAGCTAGACGAACCAGACATGCCGGACACTGCTGGAGAAGCAAAGAGGAGATCGTAAGTGATGTGCTCCTGTGGACCCCTGCATATGGCCCATCAAAAGCAGGACGACCAGCTCGAATGTTCATACAGCAGCTATGTGATGATACGGGATGTAACCCTGAATACCTGCCGAAGGCGATGAATGATAGGGAGACGTGGAGAGAGAGGGTCAGGGATATCCGTGCTAGCCGCACGTCATGATGATGATGAAATAGCCTAGTAACAAAAAAGACGCATTTTTTTCTTTAATCGTTGAACATTCTGGCTTAAAGTATTCTTTGTGTCATTGAAATCGTTATATTGAAATCAAGTCATTCATTATATGGGGGTTGAATGTCATCTAAAGAACGAAGGGAAATTGAAACTATCATTTTAAAAATCATGGTAAATGCGTTCATTGGAATCCTTGATATTTTTCTTGGTTTGGTTTCTTTGTTTAATGGCATATCAACCTTTGTAGGTCATTTAATGCCAAAGCCATTCTCCTAGAAGAACAGTAGTGGTACTATTTAACCCATAGCTGGGAGGATAAGGGGGTTCATACCTTTCCCAAGGGTATTTGCCCGAAAGAGAACGTAATAGCGAAACTGGAATTCGAACTCGCTTTCTACGATTACGCAGTCCATCGCTTTAACCATTACACCACGAGGACATCCCCGATATTTTTCCCATTCTCTCGATAGAAAATGATTTGGTGATGATAAAGTAATTTTTCAAGATGATAATCCATTTTGATACTAAGTAAAGGGATTAAAGCCTTTTTTCAGGAAGATATAAAATTAATAACGTGGCCATCGAATAGTCAAGATTTAAATCCAATTCAAAGTTTATGATGGAACATTTTTTAAACGTTCCATGAGAAGGCTTCTTCTACCAAAGATTTATTAACCACTTTGAAAAAATAATATTGTGTAACATACCCATACATGAATACGTGAAATGTACACAGAATGTTTATAACTCATATATAAATAACATAGGAATCCCGAAACACACAAAAAAAACCCACTTACGACTTCTTAGTTCAGGTACGAACTTTTTATTACCTTTGAGTTAAAAGGTTTGTCGACATAAGGAAGAGAGAGACACAATCTTTCTATGACGACTTTTCTATCTGGCCACTAACACGTGCGGTTCCCGCCACAAGGCCTCGGCGAGCAAGCGAAAGTCAACGTTCTTCTTCGGAGGCAAAAACTCGACCCACTGACTTTTCTCAAATCTCAAAATCCCCAGCCCACGCTTCCAGTGCATGTCATCATTCATACCTCCTGGGGTTTTTATTTTGACATCTGTGAATGACACATCCTACCTGCGAGCGCGTGGACACCTGCGCTCCTGTTGCACCTAACTAACCCATGTGCTAAGCGAAAGGTTCTCAGCCTAACTAAACCGAAAGGCAAGATATATAAGACGAAATCACTCGGCCATTAAATTACAATTGCTTTAAAGTAATGAAACCCATACCTACAAAAAACAAAAAAACGAAATCTGGCATATGGAGAGGTAACTAAAAATTAATTCTATTCAGGCCAGTATATGAGCTGAGTCCTCAAGAAAACTAAGTTTTCTGGTTGCTTAGCACCGGAAAATTGTCTGCTAATAGTGTTGACATTCGCAAATTAACACTTTTATCTCATTATTCGAAAACAAATGAATCTTAATGCAATAACACATTTATTCGTGGAAGATGACGAAGAAATTAAAAACAACTAAAGCAATAATTTACACTATGCGTTTTCTATGAGAAATGACTGATTCATATTTTTCTGGCGCTAAATCGATTCGCATGTGTTAATTGAAGATAGGTATTTATAATTCATTGTCAATGCGCGCATTTCAAATTATTCTCCGTGTTCGATATTCATTAAAAATTAATCCAATGTTTGATGGAAAATCTTTAAATACCCGGATTTCTCAGTGTTAAGGAAGAATCTTTAAAAATTAAACAGTTCATTTTTAAATAATCAAAGATTTTGCTCTTTGATTAACTTGTTTCGAATGCTAAATTTCTTAAATCCCCTCCAAATGTCCCTTCGAGCCCCTCGTTTATTTTTAAAGTAACTTCTTGTATGCGTTTGTGCAATATTAATATCCAGCAACATTTAAATATCGTTTGATGGCTTCGAGAAATTCTGAATTTCCTTGAGGAAAAAACAGAATCGAGTTTGAATTACAAAAAAATTTCCTCTGAACAATTCTTCACTTGAAAAAGGCATGAATCTATTAATCCAGCTTTTCTCTCATTGATATGTCTCTAGAGTTCTAAAGGATTACTGTCTTCTGCTTTTCGTATCCATAAAAATGTGTTCTATGTTTCGGATGGGAAGCAATGTAACAGAAGGTCAAACTTATACAGTGTTACTTTTCCATTTTCATCATCATCAGGCAAGATATTATATTTCCCAGCCTCATATGAAGGAAGTAAAACTATTAGTAACAATATGAAGTTTAAATTTCTGTGTTATACTGCGCACGCGCGTGCACACACCCACACACACACACACGGGCGCGTGCGCACGCACGCACACACATACACACACACATATATATATAGAGGCGTAACGGGGTTGAACGGTTAGCATATGAGAAAATGGACACCGTTTACAGAGTTCAAAACCTGAACGGGGCTGTTTACATTTCCCACCATGCTAGTACTCTTGGGAAAGGTATGAATCCAACTATTTTCCTCCAGCTATGGGTAAATAATAAAGCACAGTGGGTTCTGTAAACTTGCTATGGCAACCGATGAAAGAGATGGAAACTTTTGATTTCAAGCGTGCGCTTAAAAATTAAGCTTGTGTCACATCCTGCTCGTGCCTAGTGGTTTGTAACAATATATATATATATATATGTTTCCGTATCATCCTTGGGATAGTGCAGAAGATATGAAAAGATCTAGGGGAACCCAATGGTTATTACAATGGTACAACATCTCAAAAGCTTTATTCTGATCTGGAAATAATTCCAAAATGTATTGCTAAGATCCAGGCCATGACTCACAACGATCCCAGCAAGTCAATCAGGTCCATTGCCTAGAACATAGAAGTGTCTGAGTTTCTTATCAGGCAGGTAGTACATAAAGACATTCTGTATTTCTCAAAGAAGATGAGAAAGAGCTATTCTTTTATCATAGGCCATGAAGGACAAGAAGAAAGACCACGCAACAAAGTTTTTGAACAAACTCAAGCATCCGCTCCAACAAATCTCTGCTAGGATCAAACGGTGAATTCACAGAACAGCTGTTGGTTTGCTCAATATTCACGAGATGTACCGACAGCAATAAAAACCAAACACCTTGTCTCCATTATGGTGTTTTGGGTGACCACAAGTAATGCTAATGGTATACCCCTTCATCTTCTCACATGGTCCCAAACTCAACATGGATACCAGAAGGAGTTAATGCTGGTGTGGATTGAGAAGGTGTCTGCAAGAAGACCCGATGTCTGGCAACGGGACACTATGCTAAGCCACACGAACAGGAGAACACAGTCTTGAAAATTCTACATCACTGCAAACATATGAACTCCGAACTCCCCAGATTGCAATCTCTTTGATTATCATGTGTGGAGTACAATTAAGGGAGAGACCAACATAGTTCTATGCAACACTAAAGATGAACTGAAGGTAAGAATGACAACATTTACTAATTTAAACATAGAGACCTTCAGAAAGGTCTGCAAGAGTTCTGAAGTTGTCTGGAGGCTTTGGTTGAACCTAATAGCAATTTTTTGAATAAATATAATCTATAGCATGTATAGTATTGCATGTATTTTAAGATATTTGCAAGAAATCTTGGTAAATATATTTGGTAAAATGAGATTTTATTTTCATTTTTCTGTAAATTAGATGAAAATTTACTCATTGTGACCTGCATATATCATCATCATCATCATCATGTTGTGCCGCTAGCACGGATATCTCTGACCCTAGCTTGCCACTTCTCCTTATCGTCCATCGCTCCCGGCAGGTCTTCAGGGCTACATCCCGTATCCTCACATAGCTGCTGTATGTATGTTCGAGCTGTATATATAACTCATAAATTTGCTGAAGCATTTGTCTAGTTTTTCCCGGTGATTTTTCTTTGATCTTAGAATATTTGAACTGTTAACATCTCTCTTAGACTAAAATGTCTGATCACCCAAAAATATAATTCTGAACCAAATTTTCCTAATTTGACTCACCGATTTCTTTCTGGCTGATCGTTCTGTCTGTGGGTATCTATGTGTCTATATAATTTTCATAACGCCAATGCGCTTCTCACAGTTCTCCTTCTGGTTCTCAACCCATGCGATCTACCTCCGCTGTTATCTTGTTTATACAGCTGGAATATCCTGTTGTGAAATCCTTAACTGGTGGGTCTGTCAAAGGTCAATATGCATCACAAGAAAGATGAAGAAATTAACTATATCTTCACGCCTGCAAGAAATAAATGAAAACGTCTATCTCAGATTTATTTCTTCTGTATTTTAGTGAAAAGGAGACCTCCTTCCAGCAACTTGGCCGGATTTTAATCAGTGCTCGCATTGACTGCTTAACTTCTTAAATCAAAACTCAAATGACTTGCCGAAAAGTACGGTTGAATATATAGCAATCCAAGATTGGAAAAATCATTTTCTATGTTCACACAACAAAACGAGTTTCTCAACAAACTAGAAATTAAAACCATGAAAAAATACATTTTATTTTTATTGCACTTGGACGAAAAAACATTCATTTCTTCCATAAATTTTATCAGATTCTGATGAAGATGAAAAAAGCATATAGCTGAATCCACTTATTAAAACCGCGAATAAACATATCTATTTTCTATTGTTCGTGGGCAAAAATACATTGACAATTTGTTGCCTATTTATTTGTTCGTCACCCAATGATTTTATACCCATATATCTTACTAAGGCACGATTCTTAAGAAACCATTTATTAATTAAGAAATTCTCGGACATTTTAGATTTGAAAGAGAAAAAAAATGCCACATATTTGAAGAATGACATCGCGGACAAACTAGATAAAAATAAACGCTATCATTTCTGCTGACAAATATGGTTATTTTTTATTTGCGTATTGCCCTCTTACTTATAGTATACCATAAAATTTGCTACGCGTAAATTTTTTTACCTTTCTCTGCTTCATAAATCATCATGCATGTGATTAGTCATCACCATTATCATTAAGGTGTGTTCACAGCATGGATTTTCTTGATAGTCTCTCGCGTCCTGTCCCTATTGGCTATTTCCTCGATTGCACTAAATTTCTACATAAATTTTATGAATTAAGAGTAATGATAAGAGGGTAGAAAATAATAAAATGTAGATATTGTTTGCGTAAAAATACCCTGGAATTCTTTCACTTTTTTTAATCTTTCAAACATGTTTTCTAATCACGTATTTATTTGAAATATTTGGGCTACCTTTTTTGTTAAAAGTTTTGGTGTATTAAACGGCAATAGAAAGAGAAAAAAAGGTTGTTAACTCCCAAATTATTGGTCAATGTCAAAAGTCAGTATCCAGTTTTATATAAGTTAAAGTCTGACAAGATGTATGCTTCCAACAGGCAAATCTTCCAATTAAAATGGCCGACACTGGTTATGAGTTTTTTTAGTAATTCGGTGTTTTTTTCCAGAATACATTATCAAATTTTTGTATATTTCCGACAGGAAGCTGTTTAAGACTTCTATCACCAATATATTCTCTAATTTGATGTAAGTGAAATCATCTTGTTTCTTTTTAATTAGTTGATTATCAACCCCTCCGCTCGGGCATCATATGTCACAAGGTCAATTTTTAAGCGGAGTTTAACAAGTTTGAATTCAGAGTTTTCCTTCTCCTAGACTAGTCGTCTCATCAAGGCTGAAAAAACCAGTCTGCCCTTTTATTTACCCATAGCTGGAGAGAGAATAATCGGATTCATACCTTTCCCAAGAGTATTAGTGCTATGTGAAATGCAATCAGTCTCGTCCAGGATTTGAACTCGTGTCGCCGTGTCCATTTCCTACGACGATAACCATTACACCACGGGCACCTCCTTGCTCTGAAAGACCTCGGTCAGTACATATTTACCAACCCCTCCGCTTACACAGGATATGACACAAGGTCAATTTTTACGCGGAGTTTAACATGTTTGAATTCAGAGTTTTCCTTCTCTTAGACTAGATGTCTCATCAAGGCTGAAGAAATCAGTCTGCCCTACTATTTACCCATAGCTGTAAGGAGAATAATTGGATTCATACCTTTCCTAAGGGTATTAGTGCTATGTGAAATGCAATCAGTCTCGTCCTGGATTTGAACTCGTGTCACCGTGTCCATTTTCTTCGACGATAACCATTACACCCCGAGTACCTCCACTTTTTTTTAATTAACACTTTTTTTTGAACTGAGAAAAGAAATAACATTTCAAAATTTTATGATTTTCTTTTCCACTAGTAAATCTTCCTTTATTCATTTTAGCCCTGATCCATTTTTCTTTTGCATAGTTCCCTTTTAAATGCCTCTCACCCACGCTAACCTCAGTAACCTTTTATCCAGTGAAATGAGAAACCTGAAATAATGATTACAACTAATGCAATTCTAATCAATAATGTATTACTAAGTTTTGAAAAGATTTTCCGTTTATGTAAATAGTGAACTGAGGAGATTTTCAGAACATTAGACGCAGTTGGTAAACTCTAAGATTTGGAATCGATAAAAAAGACAAACCAATAAATCAGAGGATCGAATTGATTCATGAAAACAGAAAACAAATCTTCTTTCGATTTTCGGTAAACCAATTTTAAGATCGCTGTTACCTTATCTACTAATACGATTTAATAAAAGAAAAGAAATGAATGCGTGAAAGTCTATAAAAAAAAAACATCATACAATCCCTGACAAAAATTGTGAAAATAGCACTGTAAGATAATGTTTAAAAAAGTTTTAAAATTTTTTTAGCATTAAATAAACCAATAAAAAATAAGACAAAACGTTTTTATTTAATAGCTGAACATTCTAGCTTTATAAAATATACTTAATAATCTAGATTTATCTAAATTAATGGTATCATTTTTTTAGCATTAAATCATCATCATCATCATGTCGTGCCACCAGCACGGATATCCCTGACCCTCTCGCGCCACTTCTCCCTATCACTCATCGCCTCCGGCAGGTCTTCAGCGTTACATCCTCATTCCTCGCATAGTTGCTGTATGTAAGTTCGAGCTGGTCGTCCTGCTTTTGCACGGCCATATGTGGGGGTCCATAGGAGTATATCACTTATGAGCTCGTCCTTGCTTCTCCAGCAGTGTCCTGTGTGTCTGGTTCGTCTAACTTCTATAGTTTTCGTGATGGGGGGCAAGTGTCCGTATAGTTGGTGTCTCGTGGGGTGTTGTCACCAGGACTTGTTCAATACTGTTCTCAACATTCTTGTGTAGTTTCCGTCTAGTTTCTTCTCCAGCCGTTTAGTTAGCGTCCATGTGGTGCATCCAATTAGAAGTATCGACACAACCGCTTCCTGGAAGAAACTGCGTTTCATTTTATCGGTTAGGTCTGATTTCCATATGATCGAGAGCCTATCGATAGCCGTCCATGTCTTCGTCAGTCGTGTGTCGATGTCTTTTTCGGTTGATGAGACGCTACTTCCTAGGTTGGTGAATTTGTCTACTAGTTTCAGAGAGGCTCCGTCTCGTGTGACAATGTTGCCTGTTTGGTTGTAACACATATATTCAGTTTTGTGTGCATTGACATGGAGGCCAATGCCAGCTGTGGCTCGTTCCAGACTATGCAGTAGTGTCTCTGCTTTATTAGGCGTATTCGCCAGTAACGCCAAGTCATCAGCGTGATTGTTTTTGCGGGGTATCTTTTGCTTCTTCTCTTAGTCAGCTCGAAGCCATTTTCTCTGATTTTGTCGATCGAAGTTCTAAGCACGTAGTCTAGACAGATGATAAAGAGGTACGGGGCTAGCGTGTCTCCTGCAATAATGTCGAAGTATTCCGTGTCTCCATCTGGTGAACGTACTTTCACTTTGGTGTTTCTGTAGAGAATCATTATGGCTGCTACGGTTTCTTTTGGTAGGCCGTATGATAGTAGGATTTGCTCCATCTTCCCTCTGTGTATGGAATCGAAGGCCTTGGTAAAGTCGACAAATAGTAATGTCGCCTGAAGGTTTTTTGCCCGAACGCCTTCAAGGATTCTACGGATGGTCAGTATTTGTGAGGTTGTGGATCTATTTCTCCGGAAGCCATTTTGGTTTTTCCTAAGGATGTTGTCTATTTTGGGTTCTATGCGGTTTCGTAGTAGGGCATTACCAATAAAAAATAAGACAAAACGTTTTTATTTAATAGCTGAACATTCTAGCTTTATAAAATATACTTAATAATCTAGATTTCTCTAAATTAATGGTATCATTTTTTTTCAAAAGGAAAATAAAGCAAGAATGTCAAATTCTAAATAAAATCTTTTTACTCCTTATATCTTATTAATTTATTTATTACTAAAAAAAAACGTGAATGAACATTTCTATATGAGCTAATTCCCTAATTTTTGCCGAAGACAAATAAGAAGAAACTGTTAATTTTAGTTTAAAATATTACGAGCCTAACTTAGAATACATAACTATTTATTCATATATACCAGCCCCTCTTCTCGGGCAGGATGTGAGACATGGTCAATTTTTAAGCGAAGTTTAACAGGCTTGAATTCAGAGTTTCCCTTCTCCTAGGCTAGTTGCCTCACGCTGGCATCTTGTCTCCAACTGACTCAAACCGTCTGTGCCCGGGTTATATTATTGTTTAACGTTCACCTACTTCCGCTGTTCTTCCGCTTATTTACATAGGTGCATCTCTTGAGTGATGGCTCGGTCGAGGGTCAATAAATAACAATGGTTAAAGCGCTTGACTGGGGAATCGTTCGAACTCCTGTCACTCTATTACGTTCGCTTTCGGACAAATACTCTGGGAAAGGTAAGAACCCCCTTAACCTCCCAGCTATGGGTTAAATTGCATCACTGATTATCCATATTTACCAACCCCTCCGGTCGGTCAGGATATGACACAAGGTCAATTTTTAAGTGGAGTTTAACAGTTTGAATTCAGAGTTTTCCTAGAGGAGATGCCTTTCCAAGGCTGAAGAACCCAGTCTGCTCAACTATTTACCCATAGCTGGAGGGAGAATAATTGGATTTATACCTTTCCCAAGGGTATTAGTGCTATGTGAAATGCAATCAGTCTCGGCCAGGATTTGAACTCGTGTCACCGTGTCCATTTTCGTCGACGATAACCATTACACCACGGGTACCTCCACTTTTTTTAAAATTAACACTTTTTTTAGAACTGAGAAAAGAAATAACATTTCAAAATTTTATGATTTTCTTTTCCACTAGTAAATCTTCCTTTATTCATTTTAGCCCTGATCCATTTTTCTTTTGCATAGTTCCCTCCTAAATGCCCCATCACCCACGCTAACCACAGTAACTTTTTATCCAGTGAAATGAGAAACCCGAAATAATGATTACAATTGAGGCAATTCTAATCAATAGTGTATTACTGAGTTTTGAAAAGATTTTCTGTTTATGTAAATAGTGAACTGAGAATATTTTGAGAACATTAGACGCAGTTGGTAAACTCTAAGATTAACCATTACATCACGGGCACCTCCATACATTACTTTTTAGAAATCAAAAATAATACTGTATTATATTTTTTTAACATAAATGTCAGTCCTCGATATTTTTAATCCGAAATAGGGCTACTTCCTATGTTCTGAATCCAATATGCCAAATACCCCCGTTTTTAATGTCGGCTATACCAGGTCCCAACATTATTCCTCCCAATTTATCTTTTACATTTCTAATTTTAAATATGCCACATCTCTCCATGTAAATCCCAAATTAGCCTCAAGTGAAAATGTTTAATAACAAATGTTATTATCCTGGCTGGAAGGCTCATTGTTAATCCAAAATATGTTTAACGTATTAAGCACCTATTCTTACTGTTTTAATTCCGAGAATTTTTAATCGTAAATCCCTAATATAATTAATTTTTCTAATCCTCAGAGTTTTAATAGTAAAAATAGTTTGGCTTGATTTGGTAAGATGGTACTGCGCCAAATTTCTAATTACACACTGTATGAGATCAATATTTGAAATCCTATCGCAAATTTTAACTAGCAAATCGAACGATGAATCTCGTAAAATATTTGTGTGTGTCAAATGCTTGGCAATATTTTGGTATCGTGAGTCCCAATTCGGCAGTTCCGAATGCTTTTACCGAGGCTATGATGATCATATTTACCAACCCCTCCGCTCGGGCAGGATATGACACAAGGTCAATTTTTAAGCGAAGTTTAATCGGTTGGAATTCAGAGTTTTCCTTCTTGTAGACTAGTTGCCTCACCAAGGCTGAAGAACCTAGTCTGTCCTACTATTTACCCATAGCTGGAGGGAGAATAATTGGATTCATACCTTTCCCAAGGTTATTAGTGCTATGTGAAGTGCGATCAGTCTCGTCCAGGATTTGAACTCGTGTCGCCGTGTCCATTTCCTACGACGATAACCATTACACCACGGGCACCTCCGAGGCTATGATGATGAAGAAGCACACTGGACTGTAAGATGCCGAGCTTGCATGATACTCTCTGTGTGCTAACCACCGGATTTGCCTCTATGGCTTGGTAAATGGCTTCAGAATCTACAGTTTTAATCCTACCTTACCTTACCCGATCGCCAAGGTACTCGCTTCCGAGCGAAATTTCTTAAACTATCTAATTATTGTACTGTGATCAACTGATCAACCAATGTTTTTGACTGAATCCCCGGCGTTATGGCACAATTAAGACAAGTAAAACATAAATTCCCGAACTTGACAAGGTTGTTCGTTTATCTGTGTGACTTTTAAACCACACATTCAGTTGGTTGGTTGGGTTGGGTTTTATGGCATATCAACCATTATAGAATATTTAATGCCAAATCCATTTTTATGCAAATAAGCTGTTCTATTTAAAACAATTCAGTTTAGCATAAGTACACAGTTTAATAGTCAAAAACATTTCCATTTCAAACTATTCAAGCAGTTATATGTAACAATTCAGTTAAGTGTAAATACAGTTTTAATGTCAAAAACAGTTCCATTTCAAACAATTCAGCCAAGCATAAGCACGCAGTTTAAATGTAAGTACGGTTTAATTGTCAAAATCATATTCAGTTTGCACAAACAATTCATTTTAGCATAAGTATGCTGTTAGTTCTATTTAACCTATAGATAGGGCCCTATCAGGTGCTACCATTCCGGGCCAGAGTGGACCTGGGAGCGATGGCAATGAAGAGGTCCTCCACATTCCCCAAAGCTCCAGCACTGCTGGAACCTCACCATCAGATTGTTTAGTGTCATATCTAGGACACTCGTTAGGGAGGTGGTCTTACCTCTCTGCAGAAAAGCAGACGGTGTATTCTACAGCCCCAGCCGACTTGGCAAAAACATTCAGCGAAGCAATGCAAAACGTGTCAACGCACCAACTATAATGATATCACGGACCACAGTGCAAACTAATACATACGAAAATATTTTAAAACTTTTGACTCACCCTTGTATGTTATCAGATAATTTATTTTTGATGGAAAATTTCTGAGCTCTGAACAAAATTCGGTTACTGTTTCTTGGTCAACTAACGTCAGATTGCAACACTATGATGTTGTCATTATTTTTTCTCGGTTGAAAGGAATTTATATATATATATATATATATATATATATATATATATATATATATATATATATATATACTGACTAATAATACTGAAAAAAACACACCTATCGTTTGATGTACGTAAAAAATCAAAAAAAAAAATATAGAAAATATATTCTTAGCAATAAAAAAAAGAAAAAGAAAAAGAAAAAAGGAGGATAGAGTATATTTCCAGCAAAGAATAAAGGCATTTTAAAAAAATATATATATCGTTCGTTCTTTTAATGCTATACAAAGCATTACAATCTGTATAATATACAACCCCCCCCCCAAAAAAAAAAACATGGACATTTTTATGCACGATATTGTTCACTCGTGAATGATAGAATACACGGAAAACTCATTCGACGAACTTGTCTATGTTCGACAATTCTTTGATCAAACTGAATGGGGATTTTTATTGCTCTTTTTTTTTTAACGAAATATGGATTCTGTCGAAGGCTCGCTATGCTTTTGAGACGGCAATGGAATTACCTCTGTTGAAGGCCAAGATTTAAAGCCAACATTTTCCTAAGTCACGCAACAATGCCAAATGGTCATTACTATCTGTACACTGTCAGGTGAGAGAGAAAAAAATTTAAACCTACATATTCAGACACTCCACAACATATGTTTTCATATGCAGAAATATAGGGTGTATAGAAAGAAATAGTTTTTTAAGTTGTTATAATATTTAGGGGTGTCCTCGTGGTGTAATGGTTAAAGCAATGGACTGCGGAATCGTAGTAAGCGAGTTCGAACTCCAGTCGTGCCCTTACGTCCACTTTCGGGCAAATCCCCTTGGGAAAGGAATGAGCCCCCGTATCCTCCCACCTATGGGTTAAATAGTACCACCACTGTTCTTCTAGGAGAATGGCTTTGGCATTAAATAACCTACAAAGGTTGATATGCCATTAAACAAAGAAACAAAACCAAACCTTATAATATTTAAACAAACGATAAATAGTTTTATAGAGAAACGCTTGAAACATCAACTGTTTCATTGTTAGTGAGAATTCAAAAAAATCATGGAAGAAAGAAAGGCATTTTGTATGCTCGAATAAAACAAAATGGATTAGCTTACTGTTACGCGAATATATTCTAGAACACGCCTAGGTAAATAAATTCAAAATTTATGATTGTTACCATTCATTCAACAACCTCCGTCAAGAGGATACATTTTTCCTTAATAACTTTAAAAAAATGCATAAAAAATAATCAAAGCTTAAATCTAAAAGAATGTAAAATACAATAAAGACACATTTAAATATATAGAGAGTTAAAAAATATTTACATCGAAAATATTGAAAATAAATGTACGCAAAGTTAAAGTTAACACCATATTTTGGGATTATCTATTATTCGTCACATATTAAGACATAAATATTCTTGAAATTCTGGATTAATTCCCCATGTTGAAGCAATTAATGCGCTGGTCTGCGACATCACAGAAAGTGAATTCGAACCCAGAGTGCTATAATTTTCTCTTTTGAACAAATAATCTAGGTAAAAGATTATGGGTTAAACTTATGGGTTAAAGAGTACGTCTAGAATTCTTCTGTGTAGAAACTTTGTCTTGAAATAGCCAACGAAAATCATTAAATAACCAAACTGAAACCGAAACGTTTAAATATCTAAATGTGTTAACAAATGTTTTTTTTTTGCTAGTTGTAAGATATATATCGTCATACTTAAAGAATTTTGAAGAACAGTCACAATGAAAAATAAAGATTTTTTTCATGTTAATTATTCTTTACAAACATGTCTAACATACATGGTGCTTTCAATAAATTTCCAGACTTTTTTGGTACAGGCATTTGAAATTGGTGTAGACTCTTGAAAATTCAATATGTTATTGCTATACATCGTATGAGACGACTGGCCAATTTTTATGAATTCACGTTCAATTGAACAGCTACAGCAGAAATTGGAATACACTGTACTAAAGCCTGATTGTCACAGCTGGTGAATTTCAAAAATGCAATCTGACACTTTAGAAGAACGATATGCAATAAAATTATGTTTTAAACTTGGAAAAATGCCACAGAAACGTATGGAATGCTTCAGACTGCTTTTAGACAATCTTGCATGAGTCGAGCATCGGTTTTTGAGTGGAATAAGAGATTCAAGGAAGGCAGGTAGTCTGTGAGGGATTATGTGAGGTGTGGGGGGAGTAAGGAAGTCAATACACGAGAGTTAATTGGCCAAAGGGTTAGGATTAGGGTTAGGGTTACTATGTTGAGGTTTTAAGGGAGTTCAGCAAGAGATTCCGTCGGAAGAGGCCAGCACTCTTCAAATCGGCCTAGTGGCATTTTCACGAGGACAATACCCCAGTCCACAACTCCATCCTTGTCACAGGTTATTTGACCAAGATTGGCATCAAGACAGTTCCTCAGCCTCCCTATAGTCCAGACCTTGCTCGATGTGAATTTTGATTATTCCCTAAGTTAAGAGGCTGTCGTTATGAGACAATTGAGTTGATGAAAGAGGCTGTGACGAAGGTCATTGACACGCTCACACCAGAGGACTTCCATGGGATCTTCCAGAATATGTTGGAACGGTACAAGTATATTGCAGCCGGAGGAGATTACTTTGAAGGGGACTAGAGTTTCATGAGTGTGCTATCAATAAAAGTGCCCATACGAAAAAGTCTGGAAACTTATTTATTGATCCTCTTACATTTATGAAGTTCTTTCATTTTTGTCGATAGTTATATTCTTTCGTCTGTTATTTGCGCTAGTTTTACGGTGTTCGTTCTCATTCTACGGCATTACATACGGTTTCCGTTAAAAACGAGTTACATAATGGTTTGGGAATCAATTAATCACATAAGGCAGTATCGATTTACGTACAAGATGGATAGGCGTATTCAGAAAATATCAATATATAGACATTGATCTCATCTATATTATGTGTACCTAGTCATAGATCGATACACAAGATTTGATTAAAAATCTGATCTTTAAAATCAACTTATACGCAAAGCTTATAAGGTTAGTCAGTGAATCAATAAAGAAATAAGCCAGAATCGAAGATGAATCAGTCTATATAAAAGTTTATTCGCCAATGGAATTTACCCATTGAACTACAATGATTGATTTATACATCTATATGGATTTATACTTCTACGATTTTGAGTTATTGTGACACCAGAATGAGTGTTTTTATAACGTCACGCTCTCTGTCTGTCTGTCTGTCTATCTGTCTGTCTCTCTTAAGTTCTATTATTTCATTGGACATTTATCCTGATTATTCTCTTCCTCACCTCTCTCTGAATCCATCTTTCTATCAATATATTCTTCACTCTGTCTCTGTCAGTCTGTCTGCCTTAATTCAAATTATTTCATTGGACGGTTATCCAGATTTCTCTATCTCTCTCTCCCTCTCTCCCTCCCCCCTCTCTTTCTCTCTCTTAATTTCGGTTATTTTATTTGATAGATTTTAGATTTCTTTCTCTCTTTGCTTCGCGTCTCTTAACAACTTTTAAGAAGATTGATTTAAGAAGTTTTTTTTTAATTCTTTAGATTTACTGAAAGGATTGACGGCTCAACAAATCTTTTTAACTCTATTCACCACCAAAAAGAACTCCCCAGTATCAGTCGATTAAGGAATCTGGGTGGTTGAATGAATCTAATTTTCGAAACGAAAACCTGATGCCTTTAAAAAAAACTTTAATTAAGATCAAATTTAAACGTTAAATTCACCGAATCTTGATTTGATACGAAAATAAAAATGCTTTTTTTTTAAAACTTCACACTTGAAAATGGTTGCTGAAAAATTTAAGGCACATTTAAAATCATCTTGACAAGCATTGCTTTAAGTTTCGCAGACAAAGCCTGATATTGCAGAGTTAATTATTCGAACATCATCATCTTAGATATAATGACGTTATCAGCCGATGATGCAAAATCTGCCGACATCATGTGATTGGCAGGTAGCATGTTTGTGTTCTAAAGGAATTTCGTATTTCAAAGTCTCAGAATTTATAACTGAAATATGTTATTAAGCGATGTTGTCAGGATATAATCTTGGCTTTTATTTTGACTCCGGGTTGTCTATAGACTTGCATTTAGAAATTTGGTCCTGAATAGGAGAACTATATGCACTTTAGTAGCCTATAAGCCTTATACATAAAGTAATCTTTTAAGCTAAGAACAACCTATTTGAAATCAGAATTTTCCACTTCTTGGAGAGGTTACCATCCTTAGGTTAAAGAGACTAGATTGCCCAACTATTTATCCCTAAATCAATATAGAACATATTCACATCAAGGGTATATGCACGAAAATGTAAACAAACAGCCTACAACGTTAACTGTTACACTATGAGCGCCTCCTTAGTATATTTAGAAATTTTCACAGTCCTTAGGAATGAAAAATTAGGGCCTAAAATCAGGGTTCCTTTGTCTGATTGAAGAAATTCAAAGCCTAGAGTTAGATAACTTAGAGTTGGAAGAAAACATAACTTTATTTCAAGTGATTCTAAAATTTACCTTTCTGAGTGGTTAATTTTAACAGCATGTCAAACTGTCAAGGTTTATTTTATGCCAACAAGTTAGGGAATTGCATTCATTATATGCACATATTATATTTTTCTGTATTCGTTTCTGTTGGAAATTAACTTGATGGTCCCTTTGATGTATGTCGTTGCAAGTGTGGAAGTCACGCACTGGGAACAAAAATAATAGAAAATGCTCCTTGCACCTAAAGTAAACGGGACACGGGTGTTTTCGGTGGAAATGCCGTGTAAATTGCGTGGGTTTCATGCGAGAAGGAAGCGTGATCACGTGCATTGTGTAGGTGACAGGCAGGAAGTGTGACCTGGAGTATTTGCGTGGGTGGCATGCTAGAAGGAGACATGTTCTCGCGCAGTGTATAATTGGAAGGGTAGAGTAGATGTGACTACAAGAATTTGCGTGAGTGTCCGGATTGTTATATTTTTCTAAAAAGGTAGAGGAAAGCGGCTCTCTCAAGATTCATAGCCTGGTCCCTCTGTATAAAGGTCTGCGGTCGTTGACCCTCCATATTCTGCCCATATGAACATGGGTGATAAAAGGAAAAAAAACGCAGATGATTATATTTTCATATATAGTATTTATTTAGAGGTTCTATTGTAACACAGACCAATCGAATACTAATAATCTTTAAATAGATTTATTTGGACCATAGATAGGATCTTGATAAGCGCCACCACTCGAGTCAGAGTGGAAATGGACAAAGCAACTTTCTGAGAAACTCTAAAAAATTAATCATCGAAATACCCAATATTTAAAAGGATTATTGTGTTCGTTAATAGCTTCTCGCACAAAATGACCCCCTCCACTTTTTTCTTGTACTTTGTGGGTGGGAGGATCACTAAAGGTAAGCCTCCCCTAATCTGTCTTGTAATGTACTGTTTCCCTCGCTCCTGGGTAAAAGTAGACAAGGGAAAACAATAAGTGCACAATGGGGACAAACAGAAACGGGACAATTATCAAATGAAAATGCGAGATAAACAGCCTTACTTAACAGAACTAGTTTGGTACAAGGCCAGAATTTGGAGCTCTGACTGAAAATTAGACCCTCATAAACAATAAATTGCTAGTCTAGCTATTTAACCTGTACACTCATGAAGTGCCAAAAGGTGTTATCAAGACTAGGAACAATAAAAATTGTATTATATGTACGGGATGTAGCCCTGAAGACCTGCCATAGGCGATGAACGATAGGGAAAAGTGGCGAGAGAGGCTCAGGGATATCCGTGCTAGCGGCACGACATGATGATGATGATGTGATAATAATAATATTAATACCAGACGGAAAAAATCTAGCTATGGCCTGGATTGACTACAAGACGGCATATGATATGGTTCCGCATAGCTGGATAATAAACAGCATCAAAATGTACAAAATATCAGACGAAGTCATAAACTTCATCGAAAAAACCATGAAAACCTGGAGAGTGGATTTGACAGTTGGAGGAAGAAGATTAGCGGAAGCAAAGATCCAAAGAGGTATTTTCCAAGGAGATGCACTATCACCCTTACTATACATAATTGCCATGATGCCACTTAACCACATGCTCAGAAAATGCACAGCCGGATACAAACTCAGTAGATCGCAGGAGAAAGTTAATCATTTAATGTACATGTACAGCATCAAACTATTTGCAAAAAATGAAAAAGAACTGGAAACTCTAATACACACAGTTAGAATATATAGTCGGGACATAGGAATGGAATTTGGCAGAGAAAAATGTGTAATGCTTGTAATAAAAAGTGGCAAACGGCAGCTTATTGACGGAATGGAACTACCTAACCAAGATAAGATTAAAACGCCCGCAGAAAACGAAACATACAAATACTTGGGCGCCCTGGAGACTGACACCATCAAACAAGTGGAAATGAAAGAAAAAAACCAGAAAGAATATCTCAGGACAACTAGGAAACTACTCGAGACAAAACTTAATAGCAGAAATCTTATCAAAGGAATAAATACCTGGGCTGTACCACTCGTTAGATATTCCGGACCCTTTCTCAAGTGGACTAGAGACGAACTTAAGCAAATGGACCAAAGAACAAGAAAACATATGACCATGAATAAGGCATTACATCCCAGAGACGACGTTAACAGTCAGTATGTTTCAAGAAAAGAGGGAGGAAGAGGACATACCAGCATTGAAGACAGCGTTCACGCATCGATACAACGACTCGAAGTCTATATACAAAAACACGAAGGAGGACTCATTACGGCCACCAAAAACGATTCTGATAACACGATGGGCAACAGAATGACAATAACTAGGAAAAAATGGGAAAGAAAGCAACTCTATGACCGGTTTAAACGACTAATAAACAAGATCTCAGACGACAAAACCTGGACATGGCTAAGAAAAGGAAACTTTAAGAAAGAAACAGAATCTCTCCTAATAGCAGCACAAGACAACGCCGTAAGAACCAATCATATCAAAACGAGAATAGATAAGACTCAACAAAATAGCAAGTGCAGGCTATGTGGTGACAGAGATGAAACTATCAATCACATAATAAGCGAAAGCATCAAATTAGTGCAGAAAGAATATAAGACTAGACATGATTGGGTCGGCAAGGTGATCCACTGGGAGATGTGCAAGAAATTCAAATTTGACCATACAAACAAATGGTATATGCACAACACAGCACCTGTCCTAGAAAATGGCACACATAAACTCCTATGGGACTTCGGCATACACACGGATCACGTAATCTTGGCCAGAAGACCAGACTTAATAATAATCAACAACAAAAAAGAGAATTTGCAAAATTTTCGACTTTGCTGTCCCGGCTGACCACAGAATAAAACTGAAAGAATGTGAAAAGAAGGATAAGTAACTCGACCTTGATAGAAAATTGAAAAAGCTGTGGAACATGAGGCTGATGATTGTACCAATTGTGATTGGTGCTTTTGGCACAGTAACTAAATGATTACCAAAGGGATTGGAGGACTTGGAATATGGCGGACGAGTGATGACCATCCAAACGACAGCATTATTGAAAACGGCCAGAATACTGAGAAGAGTCCCGGAGACTTGAGGAGACTTGCTGTCACTCAGACTCCAGTGAAAACCATCAGCTAACGCTGATGTGAAAAACTTTAAAGGAGTAATAAAATATTAATAGATATGAAAAGATACCAAGACAGGATAAAACATGTTCGGGATTAGACTTACGAAAAACATCTAAGTTATCTCCCCTGACGGATAGAAAAGGATTTGCCTTCCATGCACAGTGCATTGTGGGATTGTTGGTACAAGATGAACGGATACACGTTATGAGCAATAAGTTCAGACTTGAAATCGGTCATGACAAACATGGACGTAGATTTGACAGTTGCACACAAAGTTAAAACAACTTCTTTTCCTGATCAGTAAATGCATGTCTCATCTGGTTGTTAAATAAACCAAATTATTTTCTAGTACACTATGAGTCCGTCTTTTTTCAGTTTTGTTTACATATATTTTCTTTGTTCGGAAAAACGTAACAAAACAATCCAGAAAAAAACATTAAAAAAAACGAAAGAAAATGTTACCAGCAAGTAGGGAGAGAATGCTCGAAGATATATCAACAAATGAAAACAAAGCAAAACAATATTGGAGCAAAATATTGGAACGAATGGATAAACAATATGGAAAAAGAGCTACGAGTACTCGAAGAAGGCCCTAAGGCCTCAATTCACTTAGAGTGACACTCGAACGAGTACCAAATGCAAAAATGTCCGGCCACGATGGCATACATGAATTCTAATTAAAAAGTAACTTTAATTAATGTCAAATTCGTTTTTGGGGGTGCCCGTAGTGTAATGGTTAACGTCATAGGAAATGGACACGGCGACACGAGTTCAAATCCTGGACGAGACTGATTGCATTTCACATAGCACTAATACCCTTGGAAAAGGTATGGATCCAATTATTCTCCCTCCAGCTATGGGTAAATAGTAGGGCAGACTAGGTTCTTCAGCCTTGGTGAGGCAACTAGTCTAGGAGAAGGAAAACTCTGAATTCAAACCTGTTAAACTTCGCTTAAAAATTGACCTTGTGTCACATCCTACCCGAGGGGAGGGGTTGGTAAATATGATATAAAAAAGATCACAGAAAGGTTAATTACAGAGACCAGAAACATCACAGATTGCATGATGATAAAACACATCAATATCTAAAAATCAAAATTAAAAGAAAACAAATTGGCGGAATCTCACATGAGAAGACAAAGACATGACTAAGTGTAATGAGGACATATCCTTTCATACCCCAAACATATTCTCGGAGCTTAGCTCAATCGGGGGAAAATAACTTCTCGTTCCTTACGAGACATTTGACAGACGAACTGCAAGCCGCGCACGGCTTGTACTTCCTTTGTATGACTTCCTTTTTCTGCTTATACAATAACGTTTACCTATCACCCGTTGTTTGAGTTGTTCTTCCGTCGGTCTTATATGAAAACCACAACACTAAGAAAAGGAATATTTAAGAGAGAAAAAGAATCTCTTTTAATTGCTGCACAAAACAACGCCATAAGGACCAACTATGTTAAAGAAAAAATTGACAAGATGCAAGAAAATAGCTAGTGTAGGTTATGTTGTGATAGAGACGCACTAATCATATCATTTGATCGTTTCGTCTCTATCACCACACGTGAATGGAGAAAATTAGCACAAAAAGAGTTTTAGACAAGAAATTGAAATTTGACCACACGAACAAGTGGTATATGTACAGCCGAGAAAATGAGACGTACAAAGTTCAATGGGAGCTTGAGACACAAACAAATCACCTAATCTCAGCCACACAACAAGATCTTGACATTGTCAACGAAAGAAAATAACTTGCCGAAGAGTGGACTTTGTCGTCCCGGCAGACCACTGAGTAAAATTAAAAGAAAAAAAAAAGGACATGTGAATACGTTGACCTTGCTTGAGAACTAAAACAAAACTATGGAGCATAAAGGTAATGGTGATACAAATTGCTATTGGTGCACTTGGAACTATCCCCAAAGGATTGGTAAAAGGACTAGAAAACTTAGAAATAAGAGAACAAGTGGAGAGTATCCAGTTGACAGCATGATTAAGATCGGCTAGAATCCTGAGATGAGTCGTAGAGACCTGAGGAGACTTGCTATCACTCAAAATTCCGTAAAACAACCATCAGCTAGTGCTGGTGTGAAAAAGTCTCCAATGAGTAACATAATAACAATAATAAAACTCTCGAAAACAATCTCGACAGCAAAAATCTCATCAGAAGAATAAAGATCTGCGCAAACCCACTTCTCATTTACTTTCGACTATTCTTAAAAAGAACAAAGGAGAAACTAATACAAATGGGGCCAGTGACAAGGAAATTGATGAGTATGCTCAAGATCTTATACACGAGAGATATAACAGACAGAGTATATGTGTCAATAAACGAACAAGGAAAGAACTCTTCAACATTGACGGTTGCGAAGAAGCATCAAACGAAACACTTAAAGATTAAAATAAAAAGGCAAGAAGAGACTAATCACAATTACTAGTCAAATCACTTGCAGTTTAAGAACGAATAGAATAGCAACAATACCAAGGGAATAGAAATGGGAACAAAACAACTGTTTGGATATTTCAAGAAACAAACGGGAGAGATTGCACACGAAAAAACCTGGACAAGACCATAAAAAGGAAATCACAAAGGAGAAACTGAAACAGCTGAAAACCACGCCATCAGAACCAATTGTACGAGGTGCATACGATAAGTTTCTAGACTTTTTTCGTATAGGCACTTTTATTGATAGTACACACATGAACCTCTAGTCCCCTTCGAAGTAATCTCCTCCGACTGTAATGCCCTTGTTGTACCGTTACAACAACTTCTGAAAGGCCCTATGGAAGTCCTCTTGTGTGAGGGTGTAAATGACCTTCGTCACAGCCTCTTTCAGCTCCTCAATTGTCTCATAACTACGTCCTCTTAGCTTAGGGAATAATTAAGTCATAGGGAGCAAGGTCTGGACTATAGAGAGGGTGACAAACTGTCTTGATGCTCATCTTGGTCAAATAGTCTGTGACAAGGATGGGGTTGTGGACTGGTTTATGGTCCTGGTGGAAATGCCACTGAGCCGATTTGAAGAGTGCTGGCCTATTCCGACGGAATCTCTTCCTGAATTCCATTAAAACCTCAACATAGTAACCCTAACCCTAACATTTTGGCCAATCGACTCTGGTGTATTGACATCCTTACTCCTCCCACGCCTCTCATAACCCCTCAAAGACTCCCTGGCTTCCTTGAATCTCTTATGCCACTCAAAAACTGATGCTCCAAAAGCAGTCTGAAGCATTCCATACGTTTCTGTGGCAGCATTCTTTCCAAGTTCAAAACAGAATTTTATTGCATATCGTTCTTCTAAAGTGTCATATTGCATTTTTGAAATTCACCAGCTGTGACAATCAGGCTTTAGTAGGGTGTTGCTGTTGTAGCTGTTGAATTAAACCTGAAATCATAAAAATTGGTCTGTCATCTCATAAGATATATAGCAATAACATACTGAATTTTCAAGAGTCTACGACAATTTTAAATGCTCATCCGAAAAATGCCTGGAAACTTATCGCATCCCCCCATATTTAAGCCAAAATCAATAATATGTCACAGAATAGCAAATGTAAGTTGTGAAAAAGAGATGAAACGATTAATCACATAATGAGCAAATGCAACGAACAAGCATCAGAAAAATACAATACAGCGCACAATTGGGCGGGAAATGTGATCCACTGCAAGAACATTTAACTCTACACGGAAATGGAATATTTACAAAACTGAAATCATCCCAGAGAAGGAGACATAAAATTCTCAGTGATTATGAGATACAAATGAATCACCAATCCCTGCCAGATGATCACAATTTAGAGTCAATTTAATTGAAAAAAAAATCCATTTCACTGTTCCAAAGAACCAAAAAGTGAACATAAAAGAACCAAAAAGAACCAAAGAACATAAAAAGTGAGCATAAAAGAACCAAAAAGAACCAAAGAACATAAAAAGTGAACATAAAAGAACCAAAAAGTGAACATAAAAGAAAAGCGAAATGAGAAATAATCAACAACAACAATTCTTGAATTTTTCCGAAGATCTAAAACAAAACAATGGAACATGAGTTTGACGATGATACCAATCGTAGCAAGTGCGCTAGGAACGATCCCCAAAGACTAAGAGAAAAGTGTGAAAGAATTTGAAAACAGAGGAAGCATCGAGTCCCTCTAGACTACACCATTGTTGTGATCGGCTAGAATACTCAGAAACATTCTGGTAACTTGGGAATTCCGGTCACTCAGACTCCAGTAAAGGACCATCAGTTGACGCTAGCGTGAAAAACTCAGAAAGAGTAAAATAATAATATTAATCACCATATCGATGAAAAACTGGTGGTTAGCAAACACCATCGACACTTTCTTTTATTTAATATGTGAAACTTTTAAATAAAATTTCTCACTTCTAACGACTTTTATTCTTTTTTTTTTAATTTGACACCAGACATTAAAACATTTTTTTAAAATCTTAGGTTTTCGGTTTTCTGACCGGAAGCAGTAGAATATTTTTTCGCAAATTGATATACTTAAATTCTACAGAGAATTGCCTACTGTTTTTTTTTTATTTTTTTCCTCGCTGCTTTTCATTTTGAATTTTTGTTTAAGAACAAATTACGCGTAATCCCGAAAAGAATCAGAAGATTAAATTCATTCTGCCACCCATTCTTTCAAATAAACAATTATACACAATAAGGAAGCGTTTTTGGTCAGTGTTTACAATGCTCTATACACAAAATTGCTGAGCAATATCATACTATTCAGAAAGGTAAAAACACGATGAACAGAACTGATTATGTACCATAGCCATAATATGGCTATGTGTGAAACGTACATCGAATGTCCATAAAGATAGAACGTAGGAATCTCGAAATTGGAAAAACACGTAACGACTTCTTTGTTCAGGTACGAAACTTTTTATTACCTTTGAGTTTAAAGGTTCTTCGACAAATGGAGAGAGAGGCACAATATTTCTATTCTGGCTTTTTCATCTCCCCTCCATCTCGTGCGGCACCCGCCACAAGGCCTCGCGAGCTAGCGAAAGCCAACCGTTTTCTCCCCAGGCAGGTCTCAACTCTACTCTTTCTTAAAATTCCCAAAATCCTCCGTGCACTTCCGGTGCGTGACGTCATTCACACTCTATAGCCCCCGTTCCCCATCTCGGTCTATTGTGACATCTATGAGTGACAAGTCCGCTCCGCACGCACGTGCGTGAACACCTGTGTTAATGTTGCACCTAAGTAACCCATTCACTGAGCCGAAAGGTTCTCAGCCTAACTAAACCCAGATGCATGAAACGAAATCCCTCGGCCATTATATTACAATTATATAATCTCTGAAAATTGTTGCAATCATGAAAATATTTTGTATATATATATATATCATCAGCATCATGTCGTGCCGCCAGCACGGATATCCCTGACCTTCTCTCACCACTTCTCCCTATCGTTCATCGCCTCTAGCCGGTCTTCAGAGCTACTGCATATATCCTCACAGAGCTACTCTATGTATGTTCGAGCTGGTCGTCCTGCTTTTGCTCGGCCATGTGAAGGGGTTCATAGGAGTACATCACTTATGAGCTCGTCCCAGCTTCTCCATCAGTGTCCTACATGTCTGGTTCGTCTAACTTGGATAATTTTCGTGATGGGAGGTAGGTGTCCGTATAGTTGGTGCTTTGTGGTATGTTGCCTCCAGGACTTGTTCAGCAATATATATATATGTATATATATATATATATATATATATATACTTTATAATAAAACAAGATAAAAGCTCAGGAATGGGTTTTTATTATTTTTTATTCCTGAAATATGGAGAATATATATGTAGAGGTCCAGAGACACACTGTTACATTGTATCAAAATTCTTCAGTGTGGCTAAATACGCAGGACGCTTCAATCCGGGATCGAAACCCGTTTAACTTTAGCGTTAGGCATGGTATCTAACCGCTCAGCCATTTCGGACACATATGTCAGCTCAGAATTTATAATGCATATGTATTAGTTTTCGTTTGTTTATATTTTTTTGCAATCACATACCAGTGGTCAGTACGTTAGAAGATCTTTTCATTACGCAGGTGGCAGCCGTTAATTCCTTCGCTATAGTGCTCAAACCCCGGGAAGAGATTGTATTGTCATCCACCATCAGACTGTTTCGTTGTATCACAACTCTTCAGTGTGACTAGATTGCGTCTCTTAACAAAATCAATCTTCTTGACTTTATTCCGTATTAGTATTCTTAATAGATTTTCCATTAAAAAATAATTACAAAGAAAGAAGAAGAAAAAAACAAAACAAATAGGTTTCTGTTTTACTTATATATATATATATATATATATATATATATATATATATATTAACTAACTTACTGACTAAAAGCACTTACGGTGACAGGCTAAAAGAAAAAAAACCGCCTGAATTCAGAGATAAATATATATCACGAATCACTGTCCGGGGGAAAAAATATCGGGGAAAAAAAAAATAAATAAAAGGCTAACCTTGTCAAACCAATTGAAAAAAATCAAGAGATACGCAATCGGTTGGTAAAAAGAAAATAAAAAAACACCGTAAAATACTGTGAAGCTACAATTACAATGAGTGCTCAATACTAGGTAGAGCAAAATAGTTACAAAAATTATTTCGTAAGTCAGGAACTCTCCTACTACAGTTTCGCCTAAACGGCTACCCAGGGTATCTAATCCTGAGTCAGAATTAGATACCCTGAGGAGCCGTTTAGGAGAAACTGTAGTAGGATGGTTCCTGACTCACGAAATAATTTTTTTTAACTATATATATAAGGAAACATTTTAATGATAAGGCAATATATTTTTTAGCATTTAATAACTATGATTTCTTCGATATACTTTAGAATGCATTCAGTTAGTCGTGTTTATTCTGCAGAGGCAGTTTATATGCCTGAAAAAATATTTCAGACTGGAATATCAATTATTAATCGTCAATTTAATTCAAAAACAGAATTCAAAAAATTAAGGAATTGTGGAGGTTGTATGTTATTTTGGTTATTTCAGTAGATGTGCATTCATACTTTACGGGTATTGCTCCCTTAATTATTCCCACCACAAATACAACACAAAACTTTACAATCGCGTGAAAGCAACGAACATTAAACAACAAACATTTCAATATGCATATAACAGAATATGAAAACAAACAAAATACATGATGTGTAAATGGCCTTTTGGAAAATAAAGTTTGACAAGAAGAAAATACATTTGTTTAAAGATATGTGTATGTTCATGTTAACGGAGTCCGTAAATAAGTTGTTCTTACTTACATTGAGTTCATAGCGGGTTTTATGATTGTGGTGACAGCGTGTCACGTTGATGAAAGAAAGTTTGTCGGTTTTTTCTTTTGAATGTGATTCTCGGCTATCTGAAGAGAGGTCATGAACTTTAGTTGAGGAAGGAAAGGAATTTTCCGGACATAGTATCAGCTACTGCTTTACTGGCTTAGTGGCTTGTCTTCGTCTGTGTGTAAGCTTGTGTTAATGGCTCCCTAACTCTGTTATTTATATCCTACAGGTAGATCAAAGAATCGCCCTAAAATTTTGGCGTGTAGACATTTATTGACCAATCAGATTTGTATTTTACTATTTTATTTTCGAGCCTAAATATTTTCTGTTAGTTCACTTCCGATCCTATTTTTCTAGAATGTTCTATTCTATGTTTTTAGCTGATTGGTTGAAAAACATAAAAATGAAAAACATAAAAATGAAATTTAAATGCTAATACGGTTTTGATCCTAAATTTCTAGAATGTTCTTAAGTCTGTTTTTATTGCTTATTTTAAGACTAGAAAAAATGTGTATCCTATAGAATACTATAGAATAGTAAATAATGTTTTTGATATTACTGAATGAGTAAACTTGAAAGATGACAAATATTGAATTCATCTATCGAAGCAAATATATTCACATAATTTATAAAATTTATGCATATATGAATAAACTCAATACCAAATTGTTCAAAAGATGATATAATATTTCAATCAGTTTTTTTCTCGATCAGTTTAATTTACTAAAAGGGATAGAAAAATGGCCTCAAAATAATTTGAAAAGCTAATCAGCTCCTCTTATTTCCCTTCGACTTATAGAAATGTGTTTTTATAGTCAAAATTTTCGTCTTCAATATTTAGCAATATTTAGTTTCACCTCCTTCTTTCAAAAACAGTCTTAAAAACAAACTACTCATTTTTATATTGATGACACCGATTAGATGTATTGATTAAGCAATAGATTTAATCTGGAAGATAAATCATCATCATCATCATCATCATGTCGTGCTGGTAGCACGGATATCCCTGACCCTCTCTCGCCACTTTTCCCTATTGTTCATCGCCTCAGGTAGATCTGCTGGACAACTTCCCGTATCCTCACATAATTGCAGAATATATGTTCGTGGTGGTCGTCCTGCTTTTGCACGGCCATGTGTGGGGGTCCATAAGAGTATCCAAAAATATACCGCAAATGATAAATTGCAGGAAAAAGTGAATTGATTTCTTAGTGTAGACATATTGATAAATTTCTTGTGTGTCATGTAATCTAATGACTCCATAATTTATTTTCTTATATTAGGACTACACAGATTTCTAGAACCAAAAGATTATTTTTCGGTTTGCGTGTCAAGTAAACAAACTCCATACCACGTGACACATTGCTATCACCATAAATACGGTATATTAATTATTTTTCTCTTATTGCTGTCTGATGATAGAAATATCTACGTGAAACTTCAAGAAACTCATTTTTTAAAAAATTGGATTTTTTTAGGTTTTGGACCTACTTAGCCAAAACAATACCGAGTGCTTTTTCATGCAGTTTTCTTATTCAAATTTTATCTTCTTTCAATATATATATATATATATATATATATATATATCCTGGACGGGACTGATTGCATTTCACATAGCACTAATATCCTTGGAAATAGTATGTGTTATATAGTCATCTGCTGATTCATGCAGAAATATACATATATATGCTGGATACATACCGATGCAATAATAATTAAAACGCCCGATGATAAAGTCGCAAGAATAAACGACGCATGCAAGGAAGACGCAGGAAGACTTCTTTATGAAATATTTTACCTCTCATCTTTATTTGTAAGTTTCGAAAGGGTTGTTCCAAGTTTGCGTGTGAGAGAGAGCTGGAGACCGAACATTACTGAAATATTTTGACCCCGAAGTTATGGCCGTCAGCGTTGTGTCTTTCTCGTTCTCCATGGCTGCTCAACCGGAGCACTGGCTTTCCTTACTACATCTCGTCTACCTCCTCAACTCTACTCGCCTGTCTCCACTGGCTCGTTGAACCCAACTGACCGGAACTCAACTCGTCGGCCTTATATTACCTTCAAACTCCCACGCGCTGATATGGACACGCCTCCACGACTACTTCCGATATCTGGGGACCGGGATATGCCACTTCCGCTTTCTTTGGAATGGCCTGTGTGATCGTCTTCGAGCGGAAATAACTGTCATCCAGTTCAGAGGTCACTCTCTTCCGGTGCGTCAGTCTATGAGAGTATCATTGGATCTTTTTTTACCTCGTCCCATTTCATCAGCCAATTTCCGCCCACGCGATTACCTCTCATAACTTCCACCAGAATGTGTCACCTCCTTCCGGTGCATTACATTGAATGGCATTTTTGGCCGGGTCAACAGGTCAAAACATAACAATCCTTCATTAATTATTTTTCAAAATTCCACATGTGGAATTTTCTTCACGTTCGTCTCCATCACCCTCACACATATTTTACAGAATAATTTACAAGGACAATAGATGGCTAAAAACACAAAAAGAATCACTTGAAATACAGCAAATAAAATCTTACTTAGAAGGCGACCTTCTCTCTATGTAACACTTGCCCGGCTAATTATTATCTACATTCCTTTTACTATATTTGCGTTGTTGACCATCTTGACATGTGTGCATCAAGGTACAATACGGATGCATGTTTTATCCTCTCAACACGACGGGCCCTCCATAATTCCTTGAAGAAATTTCAAAACCCTAAAAGGACCATACTCTGGTCCCATATCTTGGTCACAAACTTAGTGACCCTGGTCATTCCAGCAATACATTTCGCCTGGATTCCTCATGACTACACTCCAGTTCTTTGCTCAACAGGTTTCTACCAGGAGTAACCGGAGAATCCCATAAACTAAACACAATATCTTCAAGGCCCAAAGCATTCCCCAAAAATCCACAAAAATCATGGCCCAAAACTAAGTATCACAATACATCCGTAAGTAACCCAATCTGACACGCATGCTGTAAATCACCTAAAATAGTCCACGCAAAATACTAATTAGCAAGGTGTTACTCATTTTTTTTAAATTAACTTTCTGTTTCCATGCCCATTGGTTTGCAAGCCCTTGAGGAACATGCTTTAACTGATCAAACCCACGCCGGGTTTCTTTTCAATTTAATCAGGAACCCTCGTGGCTACCAATATATAGGCACCTCGCCTTTCCCTGATTCGTTTCACTTTGCCAAATCACACACGAATCCAAAACATCAACGTGACTGAAAGACTCAGACATTATCCACAAAATTTTGGAGTAGGCCACGCCTTTTTTCTTTTATTCCATCCTCGGAACTTGAAACTAAAAAAAAAATAGAAGCCAAATAGGCCCTCAACATCTTCATGGGTCGGCGAATTCTTCGATAGAATTGCTTTCAACAACAATCTTTAACCAATTGGATGAATGTCTGTCCTATTCTTGCGTCAGCCACCGATTCTCTCAAAAACAGACCCCCCCAAAAAAAATATTTCCTATTCCACGAAAACCCCAAATTCTAAAAAAAATTTAGAATCGATATAATTACAATTATTAGTAAACCTAGTATAAAATCCTCTGTTAATGGTTTTCGTCAAATTTCATATGAACAGGAAAAATAAATTCTAATGTCGCCTTTAAACTCAAACAAACTCAAAAGTTTCACTTTACAACAAGTCAAAACAATATTACAATCACAATTCAACAATGTTCAGTTCTCTTTTCTTCTTTTTTTTCAATCTATGTACTGTCTATTTAAATAAAATGTTCGTTCTTTCTTTCTCTTTTTTTTTTCATATGCTGCGTTCAACAATATTCAAGTGTCTTTTCTTTCTTTTTTCTTTTTTTTTCCATCTTCATTGTCCCGTAGCTTTTTTTCTCTTTGTTTTTTTCTGTTTTCATTTTTTTTTCTTTTTTTTTATTCATAATAATGTCTCTTTTTTTTCTAACCTTATCTCTACCTCTCTCTGTCCTTACCTTAATACTATAACTATAGGTTCGCTTCCCAGTTTATTCAATTTCGATCTATAGTACCATAAATTAAGTCTGATTTATAATAGAACTTTTTCAATAGCTTACGAGCATTCTTCTTTTTTTTTTCTTTGCGCAAAATATCCCGGGTGTTTTTTTTTTCTAAGCAACCCAAACTTTTATCAATTTCAGCCAACAATTTTTCCCAATTCAAAATATTTCCTAATCCGAATCTGCGAATCTTCGCCACACCTGGTTCCGTCAAAATTCTGCGCATCTCTTAATCATATCTAAAACCCTGTTTCAAAATATCTTCCCCAATAACAATCTCAAAACTCCACTCCGGGGGGTACTCACAAAATACCTGTCTGCCACGTCAGAAACAGAAACCATCTGTCTCTTAGTTACTCTGCCTCCTCGGTGAGACCATTTTCAATGAACACGGACCATGACAAGTCCATTAATTCGTATCAACAACTTCTACAACAAAAAACCGGCCTGATTCTAGCAGTGCCAAAAATATCGATTCCCCCAACTTCATAAATATCGAAAAAGTATATGCGCATTATTCAGACAAACCACGTGCAAAATTCTTGAACAATCCCATTAATGCTCCCAAGATTCCATCTCTCGGATAAAAATTCTCATTTCCAATCCACAAGTTCCAAACATAAAAACCTGCCCTAAAAGTCTTAACTACAGATATGCGGGATTCCAAATCTTGGACTGAAATTCTAATTTTCAATCATCACTTGTCCGGACCACTGATAATTTACTACAAATTTTTACACACCAAGACCTATTTACTATAAAAAAAATTCCATTCATAAAATTTATCATATTTACTATCAGTTTTTACTCACAAAGACCACGTCTATGGTAACTTTCATTTATGACAATCTTCTTTTTTTTTATTGCTGTCTATCAAAAAACGGACAGCAACTGTCCCAGTCCTCTTTTTTTCCTTCCTTTTTCCTCCCTCACTTCGATACAATATTACACATAGCAGTAATCTCAATTTTTATCTAGGGATCACGCATTTAAAAAAAAATTACTTCCAATTTTATGCTTCTAGAAAAGCCCCTGCCATCAAAACTAATCTTTCACTATTATACCCAAATTAATCGACAGAGACATAGAATTATATGAATGAGGGATGTACATACTAATTTTCTTTGTTTTCTTTTTTTATTCTCTTTTTCACTTTACTGTTTTTGTAGCTGGTCTATTCTTGTTTCTTGTTTTCTTTTTTTTTTTCTTTTTTTTTTCTTCTTCTTTTCTTCCAGCACGTTGCCTTCCTCTTTTCTTTTTTTCTTTTCTTTCTGTCTTTTCGCGTCAGTCTGTTCATCTGTTTGTTGCTCGTTTGTTCTTGTTTTTTTCTTTTTACTTCTTTCAATCCCAGCATTTTTCTTTGTCCTTTTCGTTACTGTCGTGTTGTGATGCTTAAAACTGTCTATTACGGTAACCAGGTTCGTTCTGAGTCTATTGAAAAATTCTGCTGGCACAGGCACCAAATTAATATATGTTATATAGTCATCTACAGCATCATGCAGAAATATACATATATATGCTGGATACATACCGATGCAATAATAATTAAAACCCCCGATGATCACGACACAGGAACCAACGACGCACACAGGAAAGAAGACGCAGGAAGACTTCTTTATAAAATATTTTACCTCTCACTTCATTTGTAAGGTTTCGAAAAGGGTTACTCAAAGTTTGCGTGTGAGAGAGAGCTGGAGACCGAACATTACTGAAATATTTTGACCCCGAAGTTATGGCCGTCAGCGTTGTGTCTTTCTCGTTCTCCATGGTTGCTCAACCGGAGCACTGGCTTTCCTTACTACACCTCGTCTACCTCCTCAACTCTACTCGCCTGTCTCCACTGGCTCGTTGAACTCAACTGACCGGAACTCAACTCGTCGGCCTTATATTACCTTCAAACTCCCACACGCTGATATGGACACGCCTCCACGACTACTTCCGATATCTGGGGACCGGGATATGTCACTTCCGCTTTCTTTTGAATGGCCTGTGTGATCGTCTTCGAGCGGAAATAACTGTCATCCAGTTCAGAGGTCACTCTCTTCCGGTGCGTATGAGAGTATAACGGGATCTTTTTTTTACCTAATCCCATTTCATCAGCCAATTTCCGCCCACGCGATTTCCTCTCATAACTGCCACCAGAATGTGTCACCTCCTTCCGGTGCATTACATTGAATGGCATTTTTGGCCGGGTCAACAGGTCAAAACATAACATATGAATCCAATTATTCTTTCTTCAGCTATGGGTAAATAGTTGGGCAGACTAGGTTCTTCAGCCTTGGTGAGGCAACTAGTCTAGGAGAAGGAAAACTCTGAATTCAAACATGTTAAACTCCGCTTAAAATTTACCTTGTGTCATATCCTGCTCGAGCGGAGGGGTTGGTATATATATATATATATATATATATATATACTCTCTCTCTCTCTCTCTCTCTCTGTGCAATTTAACACATGAATTAAAAGCACAAAAAATAACTAATTGTTTCTTTCTTTAACAATCGTCAGAAAATATTACATTCTAAAGAATTACAAGAGGGTGGAACAAGAGGAATGAACTGTTATTGAATTTACATTACAAAAGATCCCAGATGTTTATAGAAGAATACATTTACTTAATATACTCTTGAAAATATGCTTAGTGTTGCTTTTGATAAACTAAAAATCATAGAATATATATATATATATATATGTGTGTGTGTGTGTGTGTGTGTGTAAAAGTTAGGTTAGTGTAAATACTGGATCAACGGTGCTTGATGATTTTCTGTTTCTCACTTATTTGGACGCTCTTTATTTATAGATATAGCAGGCTACAATTTATGTATATAAATCTGTGCGTGTGTGTTTTAGACGTTCCAAAACTGCTGGTTCAATTTTTTGCAAACTTTGTACCTGAACGCATCTGACTCCCAGGAAGTTTTCAATGAATAAAAGGAGGGTCATGGATCCCTCATTAAAAACTTTCAATGGAAAAACACTCAATTGATCTGTCATCATGAAATGAAGAGAGATTAACATTAAAAATTAATTCCAGAGTTAGTTTTCTGTATATGCCAACATTTAATCAACAGATTATTAGAAGGGATTATTCCCACCATTCAGTTGTTAAAGTGATGGATTGTGATATTGTTATGTTCTGGTTAGTGAACACAAGTAGTAATAATAAGAAGACAAACCACGATATGTGTGTAAAATAGTTAAGACTATTTACAAGAGAGAGACTGTTAGTAATAAGAACATAGCATTAGTGATAGAGTAAGGATATACTTCAACAATAGGAACAGTTCTTCTGGTCTGGTTCGTAGGCTTATTCTCTCAGACTGATCTCCGCTACTGCCATATATGGCAGATGGAACAGCTCATTATGCTGAAAAGGTAGGTGATACCCAACTGCTTACCAATTCCTTTCCACAATAGGTTTATGTTGATAATACTTTCAGTAGATGAGATATTGCTACCAAGGTATATTGAAAGGGATTATTCCCATCATTCAGTGCTTAAAGTGGTGGACTGGGATATAGTACAAAGCAACTTCTAAATCTAATCCCACTATTACTTTCAATTTCAGATTAATAGTCTTGGGAAATTTATTAACCCTTTTATCCTCGCAGATATGTGTTAAATAATACAACTACTTGTCTTCTAAAAGGATGACTTTGGTAGTGAATAACCCAAGAAGGTTGATATGTCATAAACTAAATCAACCCGATAAAAATCCTTCAAAATTTGAAAGAAATTAAATTTTACTGTCACAGTTCTATTTTCAGTATTTTGAAAAAAACCTGCCAAAATATTTATCAATGTAAGGCTGACCAGCGGAATAAACATCGAAATATCAAATATCCCATCGTATATATATATTTTTTTTTCTGGTGCTTTGCTTACCTGCATAAAATCATATTTATCCAATGTTCTTGAACGAGTGCTTTTTTTCGTATATCATTATATATATATATATATATACCAGATTTCACTGGTAATTTTTGACACTTTTTATCCCCATGATATTGATATGTAATAGATGGTCCTAATTATTTTCTGTCGTGAGCTGTAGTATTTTTAAAAGATTTAAAAAATTGGCCTAATGAGTAGAGTGTTCGCCAATGGTTCGGGAGGCCGGGGTTCAATCCCAGGTCGAGTCTTACCAAAGACTCAAAAAATGTTATTTGATACCCCCTTGTTTAATATTCAGCATTATAAGGTAAGGATTAAGAGTAAAATAGAGAAAATGCTGGGAAAGGAGTAACGATCTCCAATACATCTCGGTGTAGTAGCTATTGAAAGGGAGCCTTCGGGTCACAATCGACTAAGATCAGCAACTTTACTTTTTATTTACTTAGAGGACCTGTTATGCCTAGAAGACGTCAAGTCAGTTTGATTGACGTAAAACAACCCCAAAGATCATATGAAAGGATTGGCTCTTAGTAGTGAAGTTAAAGTCAACTTACTGCAATTTCAAGTGTTAGAAATAAGATCTTAACTTTTAATTAGTTAGCCCGGAGGTGTTGAACCTTCTAGACCACCCAAAATTGCGCTTAGGTAATTTCCCTCTAAGTCCTAGGGTGACCCTTACTTTTTACGAGCCGCTTGTGTAAAAGAAGACATTTAGACTGAATAAAAGGAGTGTGTACAGAGGAACCTTCGTGTTAATTCATCGAAAAGCAGAATCAATCGATATCACTTCATAATTTCGGAGGTGTGTCCTCGTGGTGTAATGGTTAAAGCGATGGACTGCGGAATCGTAGTAAGCGAGTTCGTACTCCAATCACGCTATTACGTTCACTTTCGGGCAAATACCCTAGGGAAAGGTTTGAACCCCCTTATCCTCTTAGCTATGGGTTAAATAGCACCACTACTGTTCTTCAGTGAGAATAGCATTGGCATTAAATAACATACAAAGGTTGATATGCCATTAAACAAAGAAACCAAACCAAACCATTCATAAGTTTGGCCTTATGAACTGGCGTTGAAATACTTGAAACAAGAACTTTGGAATCGACTTTGAATATCATTATTATTATTATTTACTCCTTTAGAGGTTTTCACATCAGTGTTAACTGATGGTTTTTCACTGGAGTTTGAGTGACAGCAAGTCTCCTCAAGTCTCCAGGACTCGTCTTAGGTATCTGGCCGTTCTTAACAATGCTGTCGTTTGGATAGTCTCTACCCGTCCGCTAATTTCCAAGTCTTCCAGGCCGTTTAATAAACCTTTAGTTATTGTGCCTAACGCACCAATCACAATTGGTTCAATCGTTACGTTCATGTTCCACAGCTTTTTCAATTCTCTAGCAAGGTCGAGGTTCTTATCTTTCTTTTCTCTTTCCTTCAGATTTATTCTGTGGTCCGCCAGGACAGCAAAGTCGACAATTTTACAAATTTTCTTTTCTTTGTTGATTATTATTATTATTATTATTATTATTATTATTATTATTATTATTATTATTATTATTATTATTATTATTATCTACTCATTAGAGTTTTTCACATCAGCGTAAGCTGATGGTCTTTCACTGGAGATTGAGGGGCAGCAAGTCTCCTCAAGTCTCCAGGATTCTTCTCAATAATCTGACCGTTTATTATTATTATTATTATTATTATTATTATTCAGATAAACATTGGAATATCAACCATATTAGCTATATTTTCTATTTTGTCAATCAAAAGGAACCGATTCGCTCCACAACTTTACAGATGTGTTTTAGTTCTATTGTTTTTTAAATATTTTCATAGAAAATATATTTAAAAATCTTTTTTATTGTTAGTTAAATCTTTGATACGTATCGATTGCCAAATATATCTTGCTTTGATTCGATAATATCTAGTTGGCAATTGCACTTGGCAAAGATATGCATCGCGTTTCAGGTTATAAATCTAAAAAAATAATTAGTTATATGTGAGGAATCTCTGTAATTTAACCTTGCATTAAATGTGACATTCAACGCGGATTAAATTTGCGGAAGATTGGTCTAAGAAGATTAAGCAAACATTCAGTGTGATTGTGTTGAAATCTATCAATCAGGAAATATTACAGCCTTTGGGAAAGGTAACATGAGAAAAAAAAATGCAAAACCAAAACAAAACAAAACAAAAACACTGTTGAAACATTAACAAGGAAATAAACAACCTGTGGAAATTTAACAGATGTTCAGACACTCTGAAGACGGATTTGTCTTTAAATTTTCTTCTTTCCTCTCTTACATCGTTCTATTTCTTGTTCATTCTGAACTCATTTACGTGTAATTAAATTTAGTATGATACAAGGTCAACTGAGAGGAGTTACAATTAGAAGATTGTGTTGCGCCATATTTTAATTGAGAATTAAATTTGTTGATACTTATATTTACTAAGAATAACAGTAACAGGGGAATTAAGGTTGGAAGATTGTGTAACACCATATTTCACTTGGTGGTCCAATTTGTTAAGCCTGGTATTTACCAATCATAAACAAAAACAGTAAAAGGTGTTTGAAGGCTGGAAGATCGTGTTGTGCCATATGTTTTGAGAGAATCACGTTTGTTGATACTTATATTTACTAAGAATAAAAATAACAGGGCCATTAAGGCTGGCAGATTGTGTAACACTATATTTCACTAGGTGATCAAATTTGTTAAGCCTCGTATTTACCAAGCATAAACAAAAACAATAAAAGGTGTTTAAAGCTTGGAAGATTGTGTTGCGTCATATTTTATGAGAGAATCAAGTTTATTAAGGTTGGTATTTATTAACCATAAACAAAAACATTAAAATGGGTATTTGAGGTTGGAAGATTGTGTTCCGTCATATTTGAAGAGAGAACTAAGTCCAATATTATTGTCCTCTCCGTATCTGCCGTAATTTTCGTGGAAATATATTGAAAGTATAACGTTCGGAGAACTTGGCGTATAATTAATTGACAATAGCGTTGTTAATATCATAAATATTTTCATATTCTCGATATCTGCACAATATTCAATATGAATATAAATGATAAAAGGAAATTCGAAACTCGTAAATGAATTTAATCATCGTTTGATTAACAAAAAAGTGTAATTACATTTCATCATATTTCAGTGATTATTTACATCATCATCAGCGGTAGCAGCTGTATCATCATCATTATTTCAATTTATAAGGTATAGAAATATGATTGCAAATAATTAAGGTTTAATGAAGAAACATGAAAGTGGGGAATTTTGCTATTTCTCGAAAGTTTATTGCTTGCACAATCAGTGAAATTTTAAACATCGTTTACAAGTCTTCCAAAATTAAGGAAAATGGATTCTCATTCCAGAATCCATTTTTTTGACTTAGAGAAATGATCAACGGTTCTATTCATCTTCCACCATAAACACTGAAAGAATCATTTTGTGACGAGATTGTGAATAGTGACGAAAAACATTTATTACCAATATGCAAAAAGAAAAAAAAACACGAACCTCAACGGAAACTATATTCATGATATCTTGGGTTTTGTCTTTTCTCTCTCTTTCCTAATTTCTTCTCCACTTTCTTTCCTTTTATCTTCTTCTCTCTCTCTCTCTATATATATATATATATATATATATATATATATATATACGCGGTGCATTCAATAAGGTTCCAGACTTTTTGGTACAGGCATTTAAAATTGTTGTAGACTCCTGAAAATTCAGTAAGTTATTGCTATACACTTTTATGAGATGACTGAACAATTTTTATGATTTCTGGTTCAAATGAACAGCTACAGCTGGAATTGGAATACACCCTACTAAAGCCTGATTGTCACAACTGGTGAATTTAAAAAAGGCAATCTGAACGTGTGGACACTTTAGAAGAACGATATGCAATAAAATTCTGTTTTAAACTTGGAAAAATGCCACAGAAACGTATGGAATGCTTCAGACTGCTTTTCGACCATCTTGCATGAATCGAGCATCAGTTTTTGAGTTGCATAAGAGATTCAAGGAAGGGATGATGAGAGGTGTGGGAGGACTAAGGATGTCAATACATCAGAGTTGATTGGCCATAGGGTAAGGTTTACTATGTTGAGGTTTTATGGGAGTTCACAGAGAGATTCCGTCGGAAAAGGTCAGCACTCTTCAAATCGGGTCAATGGCATTTCCAGCAGGAGAATGCACCAGTCCACAACTCCATCCTTGTCACGGACTATTTGACCAAGATGAGCATCAAGAGAGTTCCTCAGGCTCCCTGTAGTCCAAACCTTGCTCCCTGTGAATTTTGGTTATTCCCAAAGCTCAGAGCCTGTCGTTATGAGACAATTGAGGAGATGAAGGAGGCTGTGACGAAGGTCATTGATACGCTCAAACAAGAGGACTTCCATGGGGCCTTCGAGAAGTTTTTGGAAAGATAAAACAAGTACAATGCAACCGGAGGGGATTACTTCGAAGGGGTCTAGAGTTTCATGTGTATACTATAAATAAAAGTGCCCATACGAAATTAGTCTGGAAACTTATTTAATGATCCTCGTATATATATTCTCATTTTTCTCTTCCAAATTTTTATTCTTTTTTTCAACTCTGTCGTGTTTCTTTTCTCTTTTTTCTTCTTTTCACTTATTCCTTCATTTGCTCCTCAACATTATTCTTCTCTTTCTTTTTTGTACCTTCTATTTTATTTTCATTTTTCTAATTCTTTCTTCTCTTTCACCTTCCCTCACTCACATCTTTATTCTCTCTTTCCTCATTCCTTCTTTTCTTTTTACTTCCCTCTCTCTTTAACTCTCCTTCTTTCTTCTCATCCCTTTCTTCTTTCTCTCTTTTTCTCCTTTTCCTTCTTTCTCATCTTTCTTCTTTCACTCTCTCTTTTACTATCTCTTCTCTTTTTTTCCTTTTTCTTTTCTTCTCTTTTTTCTTGTCTTTTTCCTCATTTATTTACTTTCATGTCGTCCTCCTTCTCTTTCACTCTTTTCACACCTCACTTTTTTCTTACCCTTTCTTGTTTTATTTAATATTTAAAAACTTGAAGAAATTTCCTCGGCTCGTAAAGGAACTTAGTAAAATTTACGCCATCATTCAAAAATTAATTCCTGTTCTTTATCGTCGGGCAAAAATTGCTGACGAAAAATTGATTTATTATGAGCATCTGAAACGAAAATTAAACGAAATAAACAATAAATAAAGAACTGCTTTCACCTTGACGAAGCTGAATAGAATTAGGAATCTATTGGTCTCTGTGTTAAATAAGATTCTGAAGAATAAGAAAAAAAAAGGGAAATAATTTGCTTTAATGTCGGCTTTTATTTAATAATAATGATCACTTTATTTTAGAAAAATACATAGAACTGCTAGTATGCCATATATATATATATATATATATATATGTAGAGAGAGAGAGAGAGAGAGAGAGAGAGAGAGAGAGAGAGATCAAAGTGTGTACAGTGTAGCCACAGAGTCAATGTTGCTGGAGACTGTGACTTTCTTGTGCAATTATCAGACCAAACATTACTGACTATGTGTCTATGCAATTCCAACATATCTATTTATGCTTTATCACTGATAAAAAATGCTTAGTGCATTTTTTAATAAATATAACAAACTGCATTATTAATATCATATATATATATATGAGAGAGAGAGAGAGAGAGAGAGAGAGAGAGAGAGAGAGTCTGTGTGTGTGTAGGGGGGGTGTACACATGCAAAAGATTAAGGTTTGAAATGTAATACAAGGGCATGAGAAAATGAAAAAGATTGTTTAAAATCAAACTAATGTTTTTTTTTCTATAAGGATATCTTTATCAACATCATTCAGATATATATATATATATATATATATATATATATATATATATATATATATATGTATGTATATATATATATATATATATATATATATATATATATATATATATATATATATGCGTGTGCGGCGTAATGTTTATCATCGCAAGGAAATGAAATCGACGATCCGAGTTCAGTTCCTGGTGTTTTCATTTCATTTGGAGCAAATGGGTTTGTGAAATTCACGAATCCATCTCCTTCCACCACGAGCAATGGATTGAATAGGACAAACAGGTCTTTCTAGCTTAGACAAGATAACCAGTCTAGGAGAAGGAAAAACTCTGAATTCAAAGGTTCCCTTTGGAAGAATCTGTATCTCATTGGTACACCCTTCTTCTAGATGACCTGTGTAGGTAGTCCAATAGAACTGTTGAATCTTCATCAGTCTAGATGAATAAAACTCTCTCACTTTCTCTCTCTCGCTATATATATATATATATATATATATATATATATATATATGCCTGTGTGTGTGTGTGTGTGTGTGTGTGTGTGTATCAGGGCAATTATCACAGGCAGAAAGCTAAATTCCTTAACCAACTACTCGAAGAGCTAAAGAAAAACAAATTTTTTTTTTGCTACCTTACCATATATATCCAGACACTGCTAACGGTAGTGTATGACGTAAACACTCTGACATAAGTTGTAACATTTCAGAGAAATGACGTCACCTCAATCAACAAAGAAAACAATTATCTTATCATAAAACAAAAAGTATTAAGTGTCTACAAATGTTCAGCATTTTTCTTTTTACTCCGAAAACAATTTTCACCTTTGTATCAAGTGTCTACTTTTAAAAGAAACGAGTTCTTCGCCTGTTGTAATGTTTAGAGACGTAGGTTAGCTATTGCTTTTCCATGAGTTCGATTCTCACTAGCAGGTCAATATTTCTGAACTTTTGTAAAGTTACCCTAAGTACAATGACTACGTTTTAAAATGAGGTCATTTGAAGAAAACCTAATGATTTATAATAAAACTAATATTTAAAGAATGTATTTTTACGCCATCGCCTCATTAAATACCGAGCCCCTAACATTAGTAGACCAGTTCCTATACCTCGGTAGCAATTTCTCCTCTACTGAAAGCAATCTCAATACACGATGAGGTAAATCATGGACTGCTATTGACACTATATGAAAATCTGATCTCTCTGATAAAATAAAACGGAAATTCTTTAAACTAAGTCAATACCCATATATGATTGCACTACTTGCACTTTAATGCTGGGAGAAAACGCTTGATGGGACCTTTACAAGGGTGCCTTGTGCTTTTTGGAAAAAAAAAACAAACATTTAAGCTGGCTCCTGTTGAGGTGAACTCGTCCACCCTCAATATAAAGTGGAAAGTACCAGGTTCGTGGCAGAAAGCTAGACCGGCACAGACTTGCCGACCCAGTTGTTCTGGCCAACATGGTTTGGTTCGTGCGCAGCTCTGATTCGTAGTTCAAGGCTGCCTGACATTGGTACCAGGGAAACCCAGCATTCATGTCACGTGGCTAAAACCTACACTCCTTGGGCTTCAGAGGGTCATCCTCCTAGACTCTTACATGTTTCGGCAGGACTTGGTTTATCATAGGGCGCCTGAGGTGCCTCTTTTTAAGGGAAATGCCGACGGGGCCAAAGGGATTTTCGGAGCCACTGGGCGTGTCAGGGCTATGCCTCTGCTCTCGGCTTCCCACGTTAAAAAGGCCTCATGCCACACTTTAGCATGATATGATGCTAAACAAATACCAGAATGCCAGCCTGACACAGTTCGGAGTTGACGCAAATTAAGAGAGTACGACGATTTACTACGGCGTGTTGTTCTTCTTTCATGTACCCCGAAGAACGCATTATAACAATATCCTAAGAAACAGCTGCTGTATGGCCACTTACTTTCCATCTCACAAACCATTCAAGTAAGACGATTAAAACATGTTGGGCAGTGCTGGAGAAATAAGGACGAATTACTTAAGCGAATGTCTCTTATGGTCTCCAACACGTGGACATCAGTATCGGCCAACCAGCAAAACCTCTGTGCAGACACTAGATGCTGTCTAGAGAACTCTACAAGAATGATTCTCGATAGAGAAGATGG